>RCUC01156999.1:0-33241 GCA_003697995.1 Taxidea taxus jeffersonii | reverse complement strand
ACCCAGAAAACAGATGGCCCCGCATACTTGGCCGAGGGTGAGTGGGAAACCTGATCAGAGACCTGGTTTACAGGTCATCAGCTCGACACACAGCTGGGCTCAGACACAGCCCAGGTGACCATGGCAGAGGGCTGTTTGTCCCCTGGTCCTCAGCGGGACATTCAGTGATGTGGGAAGTGACATCCTCAACAATGTCCCTACCTACCAGGGAGCACCGTCCAGGTGTCGGGAGCACCTCCCCACCCTTGGGATCAAGATAAGATGGCCAAGAACCATGAACCCCATGTTCTGCGGGGTGCCTGAAGCCCTCTAGGAGGTCTGTTACTATAAGGCAGAGCTCGTGGACCCTTATTCTTCCCACTTTGGCTCCCACACTCGGGTCTGGTTCTTGGGCCTCTAGGAAGCCCCCTCATGTGAAGCATCATGGGAAGAGTGGATGTCTCTGACCAGCTGGTCATTCTGAAGAGGGCTCTCACCATTGTCTGAAAAGCAAATAACTTTAGGATAACATTTTGGATGACCCTAAATTTGCCCATGGGGGCACTTGGCCTCCCCTCATAAGGGCTCCTCCTCTCCTCCTCCCCCATTCCTCACCTGGTGTCCTTGGAGACACCACCACAGCCTCACCTGCCTCCTACACCTGAAGCTTGCCTTCTTTCCCACATCAGCTTCTGCCTTGTCAGGGAGCAAAGACTTTTCCAAATAGGCAGGTCCTCTCTCCTCTCATTGCGCCAGCAGGTGGAGTGGGGACCGTTGCGGTGGTTCAGGAGCGATCTGACAGCGCCTAGGGTTGGAAGTATGTGGAAGTCTGCAGCGGCCATCCCAGGGCTGGCTTCTCCTCACAGGTAGCTCCCGCTTGGGTCTCCAGGAGCCTTCACGAGGATGTTTCTTGTAGTGTTACTTATGGCCAAGAATCGTGGGATTAAACCAGGGGCCCAACACTGGGAGAACAGGTAGGTGGGAGTCACACAGCCATCAGGAGCCATGAACGAGGTCCCATGCCACCACCGGGCGATCCTGAAAATAAGGTTCTGAGTGCAAACCCACCTGAGGGACAGAGGCCATACGGTGAAACCACTTCCGTCAACTGAGAACCCAGGCGTAGAGAAATCATACTAGATAGTTCTAAGGATGCTGGGTATGGAAGAACACCCATGGGAGGATAGGGGGAGTAGGGGGACGAAGGGAACACTGAAATAAGTTTGCACGTGGCGCCTCTTGGGGCCTGAGCAGAGGTCTGTGCCCTGACTTGGGCACTTGGGGGGGAAGAGGCAGGCGTGGGGAAGGGCACCGTGGCTGGAGGGAGAGGGTGAGTCGCTGCAGGGGGTGCAGGGAGCTTCTGTGGGGAGACCCAGGCAGGGCAGCAGCCCCAAGGGTCAGCATTTGACCATGTAGGCCTGGGGCAGGGCTGGGGTGGGACGGACTAGAAGATGTGGCCTTCTGCATGTCTCTCTGCTGAGGTCAGAGTGCAAGGCTGAGCCAGCCAGAATTCTTGGCCCCCCTCTGGCTGAGTGCAGGAGGCGGCCGTCCCCAATGGAGGGGTAGGAGTCTTGGCCCCTGGAGGTGAGCCAAGGGATGTGGATGTTCAGAAATGTGCGGACGTGAGCGGCTCTGCAGTCCCCCGCCTCTGGCTGGCCAGCCCTGAGTCTGGCCTGCACTCTGACCCTCCAGCATCCGCCACCCTGGAGGCCAATGACTCTGCACTGAGCTTGGGTGGGAAGGACCCCCCGGGCAGAAGGGAGGGGCAGTCACTGTGAATGTCTTGGCAGCTTGACCTCATCTTCCTCCTGATTCAAGTGATCTTGCACAGAGTGTGCCCAAGTTCACTGATAATGACTCCAGCATGTGGAGGCTCTGCCAGGGGGGGGAAAGGGGAGGGCGTGCTTCCTCCTTGCCTAGAAGCAGTCCAAGAGCCAGCCCACGAACAGGTTGTGTGCTATGACCTTGGCAAGGGATCTAGCTGCATTCAATTTCACCCTGATTCTTGGCCATCTCCCTACTCTCTTGGGTTAATCTTTTGAACATATTATGAAATTTTCAAACATGCAAAAAAGTTGAAAGAATCGGATAGTGAACGACTGTATGCTTACCACCTAGAAGTACAACTTATATTTAATATCTGTGCTTTATCACACAGCTATCTATGCATCATTCTACCCATCTGTCAATCCATGTTATCTTTTAATAACGTTCAAAGTATTGGGGAGGGTGTGTGCTATGGTGAGTGCTGGGAAGTGTGTAAGCCTGATGATTCACAGACCTGTACCCCTGGGGCTAATAATACATTATATGTTAATTTAAAAAAATAAGGTTCAAAGTAATTTGCAGACATCAGTACTCTTCTCCTGCTCTCCGCAAACATTTCAGCGTGCATGCATTGACTTGAGATCAATATTTATTTACATTTTTGGGGTATATACAACGAAATGCACAAGTCACAGGTTCTGACCAATGCAAACAGACCAATGTAGCCCAGACTGCTGTGAAGATAGGGAACACTATGTTCTCCCCCGAAAGTTTTCAAGTCCTTTCTCTGGCAATGTCCACCTCAGCCCTCTAGAGGCAAGTCTTTTCTGATGGGTTTTGCCTACTCTAGAAACTCATATAAATGCCATCTTACAGTGTCAGACTTTTTAAAATCAGCGTAGTATTTTTGAGATTCACGGAGAGTGCTGCATGTATCTGTAGCTTGTTCCTGTTTTTTTTTTTTTTTTTAAAGATTTTATTTATTTATTTGAGATCACAAGTAGGCAGAAAGGCAGGCAGAGAGAGACAGGAAAGCAGACTCCTTGCTGAGCAGAGAGCCTGATGCAGGGCTCAATCCCAGGACCCTGAGATCATGACCTGAGCCGAAGGCAGAGGCTTAAATCACTGAGCCACCCAGGTGCCCCGCTTGTTCCTTTTTGTTGCTGAGTTGTGTTGGGTTGTATGATTATACCACACTATGTTCATCTGTTGCCCTATTGATGGACAGTTGGGCCATTTCCAGTTCTTGGCTCTTACAAAGAAACCTGCTAAGAATGTTTGTGTATGAGCCTTTGTGTGGACATATGTCTTCAGTTCTCTTGCGTAAATATTTAACATTGTAATTGTTGGCTCATATGTAGATGTATATTTAATTTTATAAGAAACTGACAGATCTTTTCTCGAAGTGGCTGTATTCTCTTCCCTCCCACCAGCAACGTCTGAGAGTACACCCACTGCTCCACATTCTTGGGTTAATTTTGAATCTGGATCCTGTCATTCAACAAGCTCACCATCCTTTCTAGCCAGCGTGATGCTCGGGGTTGGTTAATAGGTATACTGTGGCCCGTCCAACATGCTGCCAAGCTTTTGGGTCAGGATGGAGCCCCATGGCTGAGTATTAGAGGCCCACTCTGTGAATAATTAGTTGTTCCATCATCTATGTAAATGAACCACTGAGCTACAACCTGGACGCATCACCTCCAGGTTATCATGAGATGGTCAGTCACTTCAAGAAATGCTATGTTTCCTCCTAATGCTAGCTGAATATCAAAGAGGGGAGGGGGCTTGTGTTGGCATGACCAGCTGAGGAACCCTGCACATCAGTGACCATTGCCTCCTTCCAGAAGAGCCTGTAGGTGTCATTTCCCAGTTCTTGTAAATAAAGCCATTTGAATAACTTGAGAAATCTCGCTGGAGATAAAATTTAAGCTTATCTGTATGCAGGTTTTTCAATCCCTTCTTGGAAATGGGTACAAAATTTCCCTGTCACTTCTCTGCTGGCCCCCTGCATGCCTCCCTGATTTTTCAAAGATCACTAATGGTGAGTGCTTGACTGTGTCTGTGGGTTTCTATAGTTCCTTGGACCTGGGGAGGGGAGAGAAAGGAGGGAGGCCAACAACAGACATGACTGAACGCCTGTTTGTGCAATAGGCATGTTCCTACATGCCTACACGCCATTTCATCTCAGGGGTCATCGCCATCCTCCTTTCAGATGAGGAAGCTGGGCCCCCCTGGAGCTAAATAATTTCCCAAGTTCACAGGGCTGGTGTTTGAACACGATTACATGACTCCAAAGCTTTCTCCTACAGACTCTAAGGAGCCCTTTGGTGGTCTTGAGCGTGGGGTGTGAACCTCAAACCTGCATTTTGGGGGACAGAGGCCATTCCAGTGGAGCAGCAGGAAGATTTCCTACCACTGAGGAGATGCGCTTGGGACAGTCCGGACCTGACTGAGGTCAGTGGAGGACACGTGGCTTGGAAGTGAGCATGCTCTTCGTGACTGGTGCACCTGTTGCCTGTGCCCTGGCCTGTCTTCACTGGGGGCCAGATAGGTGGAAAACAAATCCCCAAGCTCAGTCAATAAGTGGGGCGACCAGGATCCAAATCCCGGCCTCTCTACTCCAAAGTACCTATTGAACTCATTCTCCTCGTGCCTTCTGCCCATGACATGAGTTTGTTAGGGTCATGGCAGGCCCAGGTGTCTGATATTGGGACCCTGCAGCAAGTCCCATTGTGAGCACAACAGCCTTGCCCAAAGGATCCATCCCAGGATCCAACCCAGGGAAGGCATGGGGGTGATGACCTGGTCCTGGGAGATGAGATTGTTCATTGGCTTTCAAGGCTGTCAGTCATCATCACCCTGCAAATCAGGGAGCATCTTAAGGCATCTTTTATTTCTAAATTTGTGAGGGGGAAGTAGGATTTAGGAAGGCAAGGCTGGACCATGACGATAATTAATTTTGGGAAAGCAACCTTGCACATGCAGAAAGACAGGCCCCCAAGTGTCCAGAGGACAAGTGACCCTCGGAGGCAGCATGGCCAGTGGACTGGGGCAGGGAGAAAGAATGTTTGCAAGCCTTTCAGATGTCTGCAGAATTTGGCCAGATTGTCTATTATTTTTTTAAAAAAGATTTTATTTATTTACTTATTTGAGAGTGAGAGAGAGAGCACAAGCAGGGGAGTAGCAGACAAAGGGAGAAGCAGGCTCCCTGCTAAGCAGAAAGCCTAACCTGCTGGGCTCGATCCCAGCATCCTGACATCACGACCTGAGCCAAAGGCAGATGCTCAACTGAGCCACCCAGGTGCCCCCAGATGGCCTATTAAGATGAAGGGACCGTGGCATTAATACTGCCCAAAGCCTGGCATGCAGCAGGCGCTAAACAAGATACATAAGGTTAAAATTGTACATGTCATAAACAGAGCCATCTTCTGTGGGCTGGTACATTTCTTGGAAGGAATGGTATAGCAGATGAGGACCCAGTCACCAGAGAGGGTTCCCAGGCCCAACAATGATGCCTGTGTGGAATTAGCTGGCAGCTGAGCCAGTGGCCTGGGAAACTGGGCTTAGAGTGTTTAACTCAAGTGGCTACTGATGAAAATGCAGAGCCCTTTACAGTCTTGATGGAACCAGAGGACAAGTTATATGTGTGTCTTGGAGGATGAGTTGGGCAAAGGTACAAAGGGTACGTACAGCCCGTCCTTAGGGTTTCAGGGGTGGGGTGTCCTATAGGCTTCTTCAGTTTGGAGTGTACCCAAGCCTTGCTGGGGCTGCTCAAGCCTTCCCTCCAATCTGAGAGAGGAGTGGACACAGGGGCAGAGAGACCTGAACCCCAGGGCCCAGCTTGATGGGCCACCTGGAGCTGGGAAGGAAGGAGTCTGACCACATGAACAAGAGCCCCATTGCAGAGTGGTGTGGGGCAAGGACACAGGGCTGGGGGACTGGGCTTCATTATGTCTTCTGAGCATTTACAGATCCTTCTAGCCCTCTGTGACCTCAGCTGTGAAACAGGAACAATGATGCCAATCCCTGACCTGACCAATTCACAGAGCGGATGGGAGGCTGAAAAGAGCTTAATAGGGACAGCTCAGGTAGGATGTGAAAGGTGGTGACAGACCATTGTTCCTGCCATAGCAACGAGGATCAGTGAACTCAAAGGCAGATTGAAATAAATTATCCAAACTCAAGAGTGCGGCAGACAAATTTTTTAAAAATGTTTCCTTTAAAGTCATAGGAAAGCTGTGGAGATGTGCACACACACAGTCTAAGTGAACTAAATTACAAAGCCTTCCAGGAGAGAAGAGATTGGCGGTTGCTTTCATACTGCGTGAGTGGGGGTAGTTGCCTAAACTGGGTAGTGGAGGAGCAGGCCTGACAGGCGGAGGGACCTTGCTGGGAAAGGAGAAAATGTCTAAACTTTGAACAACCAGGTGAACTCATCTGGTGTATCAGAACCTAGATGAGCCCCTTTGGGCACCTGGGTGGCTCAGTTGGTTAAGCATCTGATTCTTGATTTTGGCTCAGGTCATGATCTCGCAGTCATGAGATCGAGCCCCACATCAGGCTCCATCCTTAGCATGGAGTCTGCTTGAGATTCTCTCTCTCCCTCTGCCCCTCCCCCTGCTCATGCTCTCTCTCTCTCAAAATAAATAAATAAAATCTAAAAAAAAAAAAAATAATCTATGGGGCGCCTGGGTGGCTCAGTGGGTTAAAGCCTCTGCCTTTGGTTCAGGTCATGATCTCAGGGTCCTGGGATCAAGCTCTGCATCAGGGTTTCTGCTCAGCAGGGAGCCTGCTTTCTCCTGTCTCTCTCTCTCTCTCTCTCTGCCTGCCTCTCTGTGATCTCTGTCAAATAAATAAATAAAATCTTTAAAAGAAAATAATCTAGAGGAGCCCCAAATATAGAACTATCCTCTACTAGCTGGCCTGCCAGTTCTCCTCTGTGGAGCTTTGGCTGAATAAGCATCAGCTGGGGGTGGGGTTGGAAAGTGGAGATAGATGATAGATCATTAGATGGATGATAGATAAGTAGATAGAAACATGGATGGATAGAAACAGAGAGAGAGAGGTATCTCACAGTGGTTAGATCCAAAGCCCTGCTGAAGGGGGAGGGGAGCTGAACTCACCCTTGAAAGAGTAAAATCTCAATGAACTGAGACTAATCCTGCTGCCATCTTGCTCAACTCTGGATAAGACCAGTGAGGTAGCCCCTCAGGCTAGCAATCTGACAGAGGAAAGATAGAGTGGATAAAAAGACAAGATGTGACCATAGGTCTATAAGAAATCCACTTTACATATAAAGAGACACATAGATTAAAAGTTAATGGAGGGGGGCGCCTGGGTGGCTCAGTGGGTTAAAGCCTCTGCCTTCGGCTCAGGTCATGATCTCAGGGTCCTGGGATCGAGCCCCACATCGGGCTCTCTGCTCAGCCAGGGAGCCTGCTTCCTCCGCACTCTCTCTCTCTGCCTGCCCCTCTGCCTACTTGTGATTTCTGTCTGTTAAAAAAAAAAAAGTAAATGGAAGGGCGCCTGGGTGGCTCAGTGGGTTGAGCCTCTGCCTTCGGCTCGGGTGGTGATCTCGGGGTCCTGGGATCAGGCCCCGAGTTGGGCTCTCTACTCCGAGGGGAGCCTGTTTCCCACCCCCCCGCCTCTCTGCCTACTTGTGATTTCTCTCTGTGTCAAATAAATAAAATCTCTAAAAAAAAAAAGTAAATGGAGAAAGGTATATCATGTGAACACTAATCAAGAGAGCAGGAATATTAATTTTATTTTAAATTAATGTTAATATTAATATTAAATAAATACTAATATTAAATATTAATTTCAGACAGTGCCAACTTCAGACCAAAGGAAGTCATCACAAATTAAGGGGAGCATTACATAATGATAAAGAAGCCAATTCTCCAAGAAATCATAACAATCCCTAATGAGCATGCAGCTAACAACAGAGTATCAAAATATGTCAAAATTGGCAAAAATGGATAGAACTGTAAGGTGGAACAGGTGAAACCACTATTACAGTTGGAGGCTCAACAGCTCTCCATCAGAAATGGACAGAATTGGGGCATCTTAGTGGCTCAGTCAGTTAAGCATCTGACTCTTGATTTCAGCTCAGATCATGATCCCAAGGTGGTGAATTCAAGCCCCACATTGTTTAGGATTCTCTCTCTCCTTCTGCCCCTCCCCTCACCTCTGTCCCTAAAAAAAAAAAAGAAAAAGAAAGAAATAGAATCATCAGGCAGAATCTATAGACTAACTCATTCAACATCAGAATATATATTCTCAAGCTTACATGGAATATTCACCAAAACAGATTACAGCCTGGGACAGAAAACACACTTTAACAAATATAAAAGAAGAAAATCATACAATATCTGCTCTCAGATAAAAATCAAAGTAAACTTTGATCAATAACAGAATCAATAACAGAAAAATAGCTGGAAAATTATAAAATACTAGGAGATCAAACAGCACACTTCTTTTTTTTAAAGATTTTTTATTTTTTTATTTGACAGAGAGAGAAAGCACAAGTAGGCAGAATGGCAGACAGAGGGAGAGGGAGAAGCAGGCTCTCCACTAAGCAGGGAGGCCGATTCGGGGCTTGATCCCATGACCCCGGGATCATGACCTGAGCCAAAAGCAGCCGCCACCCAGGCACCCCTAAACCATACACTTCTAAATAATAGGTGGGTTAATGAAGAAATCTCAAGAGAAATTTTAAAATATTCTGAACAAAATGAAAATAAAAATACAACTTATCGAAATTTGTGGGATGCAACAAAACTCATGCTTAGAGGAAAATTTATAGCATTGAACACATATTAGAAAAGAAGAAAGGTTTAAGACCAATTATCTAAGACACTAAAAAAAGAAGATTAAATTAAATCCAAAGTGAGAAGAAGAAAAGAAGTAGTAAAAATTAGAATAGAATCAATCAAATTGAAAACAGGAAATCAAGAGAAAATCAATGAAAACAAAAGCTGGTTCTTTGAAAGGATCAATAAAATTGATAACCCTTTAGTTAGTCTAAGAAAAAATTACTAATATCAGGACGCAAGTACTAATTTACTACTAAAGTACTAAATCAGGATGCAAATTACTAACATCAGAAATGAGAGAGGGGACATCACTACAGAACCTTTATTAAATGGATAACAAGGGAATATTATGAATTACAGTATAACTTGATAATCTGGACTAATTGGACCAATTCTTTGAAAGATACAACTCACACAAGGAGAAATAGACAATCTGAACATTAAAGACATTGATTCAATAACAAAAAACTTTCCAAAACAGAAAGCACCAGGCCCAGATGGGTTCACTAGTGAATTCCACCTGGCATTTAAGGAAGAAATTATACCCATTTTCTACAATTTCTTGCAGAGGATAGAAGGAGAGGGAATACTTCCTGACCCATTGTATGAGGTCCTAATCACCCAAATACCAAAATCAGACAAAGACATTATAAGAAAAGAAAACTATAAACCAATACCTTTCATGAACAGAGATGCAAATAAAAGCTTGGAGAATTCATTGCTAGGAGACCTACACTACCAGAAATGCTAAAGGAAGTTCTTCGGGCCAAGGGAAAGAATCCCAGATGGAAGCCCAGACTACCAGAAAGAAATGGAGAGGTGCCTGGGTGGCTCAGTGGGTTAAAGCCTCTGCCTTCGGTTCAGATCATGATCCCAGGGTTCTGGGATTGAGCCCTGCATCGCAAAGGGGCTCTCTGCTCAGCAGGGAGCCTGCTTCTTCCTCTCTCTCTGCTTACTCTCTCTGTCTAATAAATAAAATCTTAAAAAAAAAAAAAAGAAAGAAATGGAGACACCAGAAATTGTAAACATGTGGATGAATATAACAGATTGATTTCTGCCCCCACTTTTTAAAAAAGACTTTTGACCGTTTAAAGCAAAAAATCATAAGAATGCAGGAGTAAAATATAGTTACACTAGCACAAAGGACTGAGAAGGGTAAATGAATTATATTGTTGTAAGACTCACAAATTATATTGTTGTAAGACTCATTTATTATCCCCGATGTGAGTGATGGCCCCAGGGTGTACCCATTTGCAGTCTCCTGAAGAATTTAAGATTTGTACATTTCATTGTCTGTTAATTACACTGTACTTCAATAAGGTACTATTAACATTAAAAGAGAGGACTAGGTGGAGGTCTGTAAGCTCTGGGAGAAGCACAGCAGAGCGGATGTTTATGTTTGTCACTGGGGAGTCAGGTCCTGCTCCCTGAAGGAGGCTGTTACAACTAAAGGTGGAGGAGGGCTGAGAGGTTCAGTCTGCTTCCTATGGTGCTGCCAAGGCAGGAATTCCCCAAGTGATTGACTCCTGCTGGAGCCCCTCTTCCTGCCTTCGTGGGAGCTGCAACAGGGCTTGGCCTATGACATGAAGGGCCCTGAAGCCTGGCCTTCCTGTCCTGGGACTTGGTGGGGAGGGGGACTAGGGCGGGGAGCTGGAAGACTGCCCCTGCCCTTTCCAGGACCCTCTCCTTGTGGTGGGGAAAACTAGAACGTCAGCCTGGAAGGGACTTCTGGTTCAGTCAATTCGCTGCTGCTGTTTTGCAGAGAGAGGACTTGGGGCTTAGAATAAATTTCAGAAATTGGACTTGAAATCAGGCCTCCTCTTTGTACTATAACAGCTGCCTAAGTCCCATTTAACCTTGTCTTCCCTGAACAAAGCCAGAGAATCTACAGTTAGTTATCCCTTCCTCTGCCCCTTTAAAAAAAAAAATCCTCATCCCACCAAAGCCCTTGCTTTGTTAGCTCGGGGAAAGCAGCTGATAAAACTAATTCATTCTAAGTTGTGAGTGGTTGATACCCATTTTAAGCCTTCCTAAAAGGGCATGCAGATTAGCCATCTCCAAGAAACTGTGCTAATGATGTGATCCCATCCAGTATGGCAGGCTGAGGAGAAATATTTGGAGCCAGGGGCAGACAAAGGAGGTGAAAGAAGTGTTGCCAGGCTGCAGGTAGCATGGTGTACAAGGGAAGGCAAGGCTCTGTCCCAGCTCCAACTCACTGGCTCATCTTGGACACACTAGATGACCTCCCTGGGCCTGGTTCTTTCTCTGTAAACTGAAGGCTGGACCCGAGAATAGATCAGAAGTCCTTCACCTCTGACGTCCTAACCCTTTTCACTTGCATCCTTCTAGTAAGTTCACTTTACAAGAGTGGTTTTGCTACCATCCTTGTCTCTTATGACAAGTCTAAGAGATTAGAGCATGGGGTGGGGTGGGGTGTTTCTCCATTTTCCAGGTGAGGAAATGGGGCAGAGAAGGAAGGCCAGTCAGTGGGATGGACTCTGCTTTTCCTCCATTCCCCCAGGCTGCCTCCTACAAGGGGCTGGAGGAGGCTTCTTTTCATGCCAGAATCCTGGCTGCTTCCCTGGCCTGTCCAGGCAGCAGTGCTCTCCTCAGATGGGGCCCCAGAGAGAAGGAGGGGACCCCTGCCAGATGGGCTATTGCTTCTCAGCTTCTCCCCAACATCAGGCCTCAGAGCCACCTCCAATATCTTCACCAATTCCCAAATACCCCTCCCCTTCTGCACCTCTGTGCCTTTGCCCAGGTGTCCCCTCCACCCTGGCTGTCCTTTCCGCCTCTGGCTGCCACATGGCCTCTATCACTGAAATGGCTCCCCAGGGCTCCCCCTGGCGGGGTGCCATTCACGATCCATGGTGGACAGCTGTTTCCAGCTGCCTCCAGGGTCTCCCTTGCTCTTGGCAATCTCCCTTGGTGGAAGGACTGTGTCTGGTCCTTCCTGTCTGCCCATTCTCCCATGCACAGTGTCTGCTTCTGGTCATGGTTCAGGAAACACATTCTGGTCACCTCCATGCGACAGTACAGCGCAGTGTCCCTGAGTGCCCTGGGAGACAGAGCAAAGATCAGGCTGAGAAGCTACAAAGGCACAACTCTGGTTTCAAATTCCAGCTCGGCACATAGGAGCAGGTAAACATTGACCCTTGGCCTAACGCCTCTGAGCGTCACCATAAGACGGGAGACCAGTGCCAGCTCTGCGGGCCACGGTGACGAGAAAGGCAAGTGGTGTACACGGAGGGAAGGGCTCAGTTAATGACAGTTCTCATCCTCACTGTTTGTACTCCTATCATCACCAGGCAGACCCTGGGGGGCTACAGAGCCTCCTCTTCTCTCACTGTCGACAGGAGTGAGGGTCCCAGCAGCGTCTGCCTCACCAGGCCATGGTGATGGTTAGAGGTGGTCGGGTGGGATGGTCGTGGGGTCAGCAGTGGTGAGGAGGACCTGGTGGGCCCCATGGCAGCACCCCGCACACACTAGGGCCTGGAGGTGGCCAGCCCTGCCCTCCCTGCTCCCCGGGCGGCTGAAGAGCCCGCTGTTGTCCTCTGAGCGCTGTGCTGACAAGGCCAACAGGAGCCTGGGGACACTCCGCCCCTCTCTAGGGGCTCTGCCCTGCTCCTGCCCCTTTCCCAGTGAGAAGCCTGAGCTGGTGTGCTCCTTTCTTGCTTTTGGGATTTAAAACTGTTTATTTCTGGGATGCCTGGGTGGCTCAGTTGGTTAAGCGGCTGCCTTCGGCTCAGGTCATGATCCCAGCGTCCTGGGATCAAGTCCCACATCGGGCTCCTTGCTCGGCGGGGAGCCTCCTTCTCCCTCTGCATCTCTGCCTGTGCTCACTCTCTCTCTCTAACTAATAAATAAATAAAATCTTAAAAAAAATCATTTAAAACTGTTTATTTCTAAAATGAAGAGAGTAAGGCCTCTCAGATGGCAGTAGTTATGTGGTAATAAAAAGCGGCTTAATGGGCTCTCATTGAGAGGGGCGGGAGAGGGAGTGAGATGCCACACTGCGGGTCACCAGCGCCCATTGTCAGGGAATCATGGGTGCCGCTCCCTAAAGGACCAGGAGGAGGGGATGGGCTGGTGGGGGGCAGACGCCCCCAGAGCTGCCTTCTTCTACTCCAAGGAATGGGCTTCCAGGCGAAAAAGGCCTGAGGCCACCAGACCCTTGTTGGGTCTTGGGGTGGGGGTGGGGGGCCCATGGTCTCACTTGAGGGACTTGCCGTCTGATCAGAGAAGCCATGAGCCCGTGCCAGGACGCGACCTTAGAGACCATTCCTGCTAGGCGTGGCGGGGCCTGGCCACGTGTAACTACTCCCATCACACACCTGTTTCTGCTGAACCTACAGGCAGCTGCGGGATTTCTCCTAGCTCAGTGCACTCCAGACTGCCTGCCGTGCCTGGAGAGCGGACACCCGGGGATTCGCGGCCAGACCTGGGGTGCCCCCTGAGCCCCTGCCTGATGGGCTCCATTTTCTCAGCTCTCTTGTACACACAGGGGAAAGCAGTGACTTGGGTCCAGCTGAGGGACCTGGACAGTGACTGTGTCCTTTTGCTCAGACCAGGGGGTTGTGTGGAGCCCCTCATGTCTCCAAAAGTCCACAGAAGTTCATGTCAGCACTGCTGGGAACTGTCCCCTTGTTTGGATGGAGAATCTCTTCCAAAATTCCCCGAGAAAAGGGACAGATGAGGAAGGTATGTCTAAAATGTCTTTGGTGTCCTGTCACATTTAATGTTAGCCAGAATGTTCTTCCAGGTTCTTGCAGCCTATGGCCAGCTCCAGGGAGGGTTTGACCCCCCAGCTGCTTGACCCTTTTGGCCGCCAGCTGCTGGGGTGACTCCCCCCGACCTTGTGCACACGTCCCCCTCTCGACCCCCACTGTAACATCCTGTCACCAAGGAACCCCCAGCAATCATGACAAACAAACACGGCAAACAGGCAAAGAAAACATGAACACACAGCAACTTTAATTATCAGCAAAGCACACGGAGATCACATTCCAGGAATGTATTTTAACAAGAGGCACCTCCTGGGGAGAAATGGAAAATACTAAGGAAAAAAAAAAAGCCCACCCCTGTCTGTGCCAAGCTCATCTCCAGCAGCTGCCTCCTGTTTGAGAAAATCCACATCTCAGGAATATTAAATTTTTTATTGTTGTTCCCCCCCTTTTTTTGGCAGAAAGGGTGTTTATTTTATTTTTTGAACCAAGAGCAGCAGCAGTAGAGGGAGAAATGGGGGAACAGTCACGCTGGCTTGGGACCTCCTTCTGCCTCGGCTGGGGGTGGGACACGGGTAGACACCCAAGCCCCCTTTGCTGGGCATCTCCGCCAGCCGCACAGCCTCCTGCCCTGTAACTGTTGTTGCAGGACTCCTGGTGTTAGAAGGAGTGGATGGGTGAAGTGCAGGGGGCGGGCACAGTGCTGCCCTGCCTGGGATTCCAGCTGGGGGTTTCTGGTGACCAGCAAACACGGTCAGCAGGCTCACACGGTGGGGTAGGGGTCATATGCTGGAAAGGCGCAAGGAAGGAGATGGGACTCCCTGCTCATCCATGGGGAGGCATGAAGGGATTCCCACCTCTACCTCCTGCGGAGATGACTCAAGGTTGGTGGCGGGCCTGGGGTCACCAGCAGCCAGCCGAGGACCCTGCGAGTGCCCATCGTAGAGGCTCCCCGGGAGGGCTGATGGCTCATGCCCACTGAGCTCCAGAGCTTCTCCTCTGGCTCCCCGAACCACCGGGAGGGACACACCCCAGGGACAGGGTAGTGCAAGAGTTGGCGGGGGACACCCCTGCAGCCCACCTTGGCAGAGTCCCTCTGGGTATGCAAGGAGAAACCCCTGAAAGCATGTGTGAGAACACCCGGAAGCAGGACTATGTGCAGAACAGGATACCGTTTATGTAGAAAAATAATATATTTTATGAGAAAACAATGAATATCTTATTCCTGTATATGAATCTTAGAAGATTCAGAAGAAGACCCCCCAAGATGGTTAATAATGATTATTGAGGAGAGGGAGATGTTTCGTCTCAAATATTTGGTATTTGCTTCAATTATTTGCCATTAACAAGTACATATTTTTGCATGGAGTAGTTTTATGAAAAAATAATATAGCTGAAGTTATCTCTGGGGACAGAAACTAGTTTGGGGGAACAGGAAGTAGTTAAAAGACACATTAACATTATCTAGAACATTCGAGTATGTGTATGTGTGTGTATGTGTTTTCTCTTACGATGAGATGTTCTTGAGCAACTTAGAAAAAAATCTTAAAAACCTAGTAAGTAAATAAAAAATAAGGCTCCTGGCTACAGCTTCTGAGCCCCCTTCCCCTATACCTCCTTCACTGTCACCCTGCCTGGGAGGCTCAGGAAGGCAAATCTTTGCAGCTGAAGGAAGGCCTGCAGAGGCCTCACTGGCTGGACTCAAGCAGGAGCCAGGCCCAGAGAAGCTGTGTGCTATGGCTGGGGCAGCTCAGCACTCAGGATCCCAGCTCCATGGGCCTGTAATGGGGCTCAGAGGCCACAGCACTTACCATTCCTGCAGTCAGCTTCAGAGGAGCAGGCCTGGACCCAGGAGCCTGGCCCTCATCCTCAGAGATGGGTGATGCTCTTGACATTGATCCCTTCCCCCTCCCCACCCCCTCTGCTCCTCAGGGGCTGGCAGGCAGCATTGTTCAGCACCTGACAGTTCCCTCTGCTCCCCAGCTCCTGCCTCCCTCGCTGTCACATCAGTTTGGACAGCTACCATGCCAGCTCTGAAACACACCCAGTTTCCCCCACTTGGTTCTGGAAAGAGCCCTGGACAGGAGCCAGGTAACCCAGCCTGCAGTTCTCACTCTGCCTTAACCAGTCTGGTGACCCTGGCATCCTTTGGCCTGGGGAGTAAGAGACCTACCACCTTCCTGCCTAGCTGGGTGAGAACATCAGGATAGCCGAGGGCTGGAGGAGGCGGACGAAGCAGGATCATCATTTATTCAACATTCAGCATTTACTAAGCACCTGCAGCATACCAGGTACTGTGCTAGGAGAGACCCAGAAAAAGGAGAAAGGGTCTTTCACACTGAGGAGCTCACAGTGGGGTGGTCAGCTGAAAAGTGCACAGAGAATTATGTGGAAATTCTGCAGTGAGGGCCTGTGAAGCAGCAAAATGAGGCCTTAGGTTCTACCTGGGGGAGCTCAGAAGTTGGCAGAAGAGGGAGTATTTGATCTGAGCTTTGAGGGATGGCTAGGAGTTCACTAATTAGAAGAGACCAGAGGGAGCCTATAGGCAACAGGTCAAGCAAAGAGGAAGCAAAACATGTTTCAGCTAGAGATGCATTATAAGGGTTGTGGTGGAAGATTAGGCTGAAAAGGCAGGTGGGCACCAGATGATGATTAGTTTTTGTATTAAAGTACTTGTGGCTGCAAGTAAAGAGTTGTCCCAATAAAATGTGTAAAAACACATGAAGTTTTATTATGTCACATAACAAAGGGAGGTGGGGGTATTGCCAGGGCTGACTAATTTAGCAGCTCAATGATGTTGTTAAGGACCATTTTTTCCCACCTTGGGCTTGTTTCCTCATGGTCACAAGATGGCTGCCACAACACTAGACAACATGTCTTCACACGTCTAAAGACAGCAAATGGGCAGTTTCTCCAGAAGACTCAGCAGACTTCCCCGTGTCCCAGGTCCCGTCAATGAGAATTGGGTCTTATCTGTAAAGGGGGACTGGAAAATTAAGGGCCTGGCATTTTCTCTCAAATGGAAGTCTGCATGGGCCAGTAAGGAAGAAGGGTGGAAGCAGAGGACCTAGGAATGTCTCTTGTTAGACAACCGGCAGCGTCTTCCAAGCTTATGAGTGAGGGCGGCAGCATGAAGCAGTGTGGCCAGAGTGGTGGTGGTGTAGCCTGAGTGCTGAGAAGCTCACATGTGTGCACCTGCATGTGTGCACACAGACGCACACACACAGAGCTGTCCTCACGTTATCCCCTCGAGGGAGGAGGGAAGGTAACTGGCATGGGGTCACCCTGAAGAGCAGTGATCCAAATTGTTCAATGATTCCCTGAAGACTGGTGGTCTCTGTGGGGAGTCTGCAGATGGCAGGAGTCTGCAGATGGACGCAGCTTGGATGCAGATCTGCCCGTGGAAAGGGCAGGACCCTTGGAGACAAGGACCAACTCAGGACACGTGGCGGGGCTGGGGGGAGGCCACACCAAACTCTTCCCCATCAGTGCCTGAACTCTACCCATGAGAGCTCCGTTCCTTTGGATTAAGCACCCTCCTCTGTTTTACACTGTGAACACCCACAGCAAGGCAAGGACACTCAGGCCACAGTGGGAGGAGGGCGGCAGCATCAACATTAGTCTGGATAGTTGGGGAAGAGGCTCTAAGAAGAAGGGGGCCACCCAAGACGATCTCTGCTATGGCCCTGGATGTTCGCAGAACTTCCTCTCAGAGGCCTCACTGGGCTACTGAGGAAGAAGCAGCTGACCTCTGTGGTAGCTGTGGCCCTGAGGCCTGGGCTGGGGATGAGTCAGTCAGGGAAACAGGGGGACCAGAGGTGGAACCTTCCTGAGCGTCCGGGAGAAGGGCCCCTGCTCCCCGATAGCACAGGCACTACCCTTCTGCCTCTTCCCAGAGCGGGCAGTGAAAGCCGGGAGGCCCTGGCACCCAGCTGAGTGCAGGCAGAGGGAAGGGGGGAGGCAGGGTTTCCGCAGGAGCTGTCTGAGAGGGAGAGGGCCAAAGGGGGAGCTGGAGGCTCTCCCGACCTCCGAGACAAAGCAGACCCCCCTTCACAAAGCAGGGCCGTTAGGTCAGCTCCAGGCTCACCAGGGGCACACACTTGTTCACACACTGTTACTCACAGCAGAGATGAATCCCAGTGGACATGAGCCCCTTGCTTTTTAAGTCCTGCCAGGTGGCCAAGTGGTTTCTGGGAATGAACTCTGTCACCAGCCATGCCCTCTCCAACTGTCCCTGAGCCACCAACCCCCTTCCCTTCCACTTGGTTCCCTGACACACTTCATGTCCCCCACTGTCCTGTGAGTCACCCCGTCCCCCCTCAGCGTCCCTCCCACACAAGTACAATCATCATCCCTGCCTCCCTGGGCCGCTCCTCCTGTGTGCGAGAGTGCTCTTACGAGGCTGACTGGAGGCGGGGGTGGTGCAGTGGGCTGGTGGGCAGGGCCCCAAGGGACCAGGCCTCACCCTGCCTCTCACCTCCAGCCTGTCCCTCCAGAGCACTCTCTTCTGTCAGGTGGGGAGACTGATGGAGTTGAAGGGGCAGGGCTGGGGGAAGGCAATCAGTTCCCAAGAGCCTCACACAGAGTGTGAACTTTCAGAAGGTGTGACCCCCTGTGGTGTCAGGGCAGGCTTCATACCCCTCGGCTCAAAGCCCACCCCTCATCAGCTGGCTAGGGGCCTACACTCCCAACACCAGCTGTGTGTTCCTCTAGGCCATGACACCGCATCTCCAAGAGACCCCCTCTGAGATGAAGAAGTTCCAGAGGGGGCTGCCAGGGTTGATCTGCACCTCTCTGCCGAGAGTTCATTCCTGGGCTGTGCTAGACGGTGACCCCTCACTGGGGACAAGGCCCAGGAAGGCACTGGGGACAAGGCCCAGGAATGGCAGTGCTGACCTGCAGTGCTGTCCACCCTCCTTCCCACCCTGTGGCCACTTTTCTGGACCTCAGCTCCCTTTTACAGATCGGGGGGCGGGGGAGAAATGTTCTTTGAGCTTCTTCCTGGCTGCAACTTCAGAACGGACACTTATTTTTGTTTGCAGCTGTGTGACTTTGTTCAAATTGCTTGCCCTTCCTGAGCCTCAATTTGATGCTATAAATGAAACAGACAATGAGAACCCCTGAAGATCAGACTTTTTGATGGAAGACTTGTAACCGCACTGACCCCCTAGCCCTTTTACACAAGGTGCTTTTGCACAAAGTATCTCACCGAACCCTCCCAGCAACCCTGTGAGGTATTGTGACTGTCACCCCCAGCTTACAGTGGCAGAAACAAAGGTCCAGCTAGAGGGGCACAGGTAGGGAGACAAGCCTAGCCATTAGGTCCCCTGTCCCCAGATGAAAGGCCAGGGCACAGCGCTGGGGAATGGTGACCCAGAATGCCTACCTCCTTGCCTTTCTCTCCTGGGCTGGGCATCTCTGTGGAGGCGGACAGGTGGCCCCTCCCCAGCTGAGTGCTTGAGGGGGCGGGGAGATGACAGCCGTGCAGATAATCGGCACTTCTCCATCACCGCTAATAGCATGTTTAGCTTGCCAACTCCTCTGTTTGCCTGGTGCCTCCCACGGCCCTGAGCCGGGAGTCTCTTAGCTTCTGCTTGGGGCAGGATAGCTAGGACAGAGAGGGTCCCCCTGTTCCCTGGGCCCTGACCGCAGCCAGCGGTCCACCTGGACCCTGTGCTTGGCAGGGTGCCCTGCAAATAATCCCCAGCCCCCGAGGCAGTGTCAATGCTGAGCTCCCACTTGCCAGGTTAGTGGAAAAGCTAGCTCACACTCTGGGAGGCTGCTTCTGCCCCTGGCTGGTCCACAGACCCTAGAAGTTTATGAGCTTCCCAAAGGCACGCTGCCAGATTTTCCTCCAGCGGGGAGAAGGCCCTTTGGCTGGCTGTGCCCACTGCCCTGGGCCCACTGCCTCATTGCCACACAGCGGTCCTGACCTCTGCACTCCTGGGCCTAGCACCTTCCTGATGAAGGGCTTCTCCCTTTGCAGTCCACGGCCCTCTGCTGGGCCACATCCTGGTGACCGACTTGCTCAGACAGGAAGGATGCCCCTGTGGGCAGCAGAGGGCAGCTGGGGCAGTGGAGCTGGGGGTGAGTCCCTGAGGGTGAGGCACTTACCTGATGGTGTTATGATTCCTTGTTTACTATGGCTCGCCTCTGAAATGTTCCCTCCAGGAAGGCAGAGACCACCATCCATGGTGATCTCTCCAGTGCCTAAAGCAGTAGTACAAGGTCTAGACCCAGTACTCAGTCACCATTTGTCGACTGAATAAATGGGTACACATTTTTGTTCTCCTTTCCCTTCACATTATTTTGCAAAGAAATCTCCAGTTTCCCATTTTTCTTAATGAATAAATAAATAAGTAAATATCCTGCCTTATTGACACATCACCCATCCTCTACCCCTTGCAGACCGTTTTGGCTGACCGTAGTTTCGTCCTATTATAAATAATGTTGCTGTAAACAGCTGTGCACAAATAGCTCTTTTCCCCCTTGCAAATTATGTCTTTGGGAGGAATTCCAAACAGTGGGATAATGGGGTCAAGAAGCATGGCATATTTATGGCCCTGGTTATGGTGGGACTGGCTAGTTCTCAGACCCCAAGCTGGCCTCAAGGTTTATCTCTGAGTGCCGGCCACAAAAGCCCCTTCCCTTTGGTGCCTGAAGAGGTGCTCTCTCCGGGCCAGGCACAGAGGTGAGGGAGCTTGTGTGGGGTTTGTGGAGGGGTCAGAAGGAGGTTGCTGTGGGAACGGCAGAGGCGGGGCATGTCCCCCAGTTCCCAGGCCACGGGAAGGCCGCTTCCTCTCCCAGACCGCCTTCCTTCTCTGGGATCAGCTCTCCCCTCTCTTGGAGAACCCACCCCGGTCTCCAAGAGGGGAGCAGGACCCAGCTGGAGGCTACAAGAAGAAGGGGTGGACCCTGGGGACTCGGCAATTTCTGGCTTTCCTCCTCAAGGCCCTTTGGTAGAGGGCCATGTCTGGGGAGAAACAGGAGATGTGGAAGCAGATTTCGAGCAAAGGTCTGTGTTGTCATAGAGAAAGGGTCTGTGATCTCAGGTATCCCCCCAAACGCTCCGTCCATTTCCCCTTCCCTCGGCCCCGCACTTCCTCACTCCCTGAACTCCCTTAATCCATCAGCAGTCCCTGGACCCAGTGTCCAGGATGGTGGAGGGGGAAGGCTTCACAGCAGCCCCTGCTGGGCCCGAGCTAGAACCTGCCTCCTCTAGGCACACCTGTCTAGTCTTGGGGAGACTCACTCACAGCTGAGGAAGTCAGCCTGGTCCCTGGATGCCTGCACTTCCAGGGACCTCTGAGGCTTGACCCCACTGATAGAGTGGGGCCCCAAGACGAGCAGTGTGGTGGGAGGAGGGGCTGCTGTTTCTGAGAGCTGGCTGAGCCCACTCTGGCAGCACTGGGCAGCAGAGGCCTGTATGCCATCAGTGCCAGGAGGGAGGGGTTGGGGCTCCTGGTGTCCTTTCCCTCTCCCTGAAACTCTTTCCTGGGCCCTCTGGCTTCCAGGCCTCTAGTGGCAAGAAGTTCTGGGAAACAGTGCAGAAAGAGCATGGGACTTCTCATCCTGTCACCAACAAGCTGTGACCCACACTCCCTGCCCTCTCAGCCCACAGCTGTCACACTGGGGCACTGACACTCACTCCTGCCTTGTGCGGCTCCTGCAGTGGCTTGGGTCAAGCCTCAGCCGGGAGAGCCTCGCATGGTGGCTCACCCGACACAGAGCTGGCTTCGAGGCTGGACTCAGGAGGGGCAGGAGTCTAGAAGGTCCCTGCATCCTGAGGTCAGCCCTTGGCCCGGTGCTAGAAGCGCCTCTGATTTAGGGGTGTCAGCCCTCTTTCCTCAGCTTCCCCTCCTCTTCCAGCGTCACACTGTGCACCACAGAGATGGGAGCTTTTTGCTGGCTGATGAGGGAAACAATGGCTTTGGGAGTGTGTGGGTGCACATGGGGGGGACTGTGTGGGTTGTGTGATTTTTCCCGGACAGGCAGGCATGAGAGGGAGAAGAAATTATTCTGTCTAAAATCTCAGAGATGAGCTCTTTTCCAGACGAGCTGTCAGAGTGACTATTTCATGGCTGGGTGGGGAGATACAAGATAGTGTGGGCCATTCCCAGGGGCAGGCGTAAGGCTGGTCAGGGCCAGGCCCTAGTGAGGATCCCATGGCCATGACAACAAAAAAACATTTATGTTTGCCCAGGCATCGTCTCTTGCAAAGAGCCATGACACCCACAAGAGTGGCCGGTCCTCAGAAGAATCTACAGGGACCAGAGAGCCAGGCCTCTGAAGCCTGAAGTCCACCTCTGCCCGACACCCCTCCTAAGTGACCCCATGGAAGCAAGTGTTCTGGAAGATGAAGGCAGTGAGGGAGCACCAGAGCAAGGAGCTACAGCTATGGTTAATGTTCTTGGTCCTCGGGTAGAATCTGCCAAATGTTCCCTCCCAATCCCCACTCCAAACTGGCCTCAACTTTCAGAAGTTTGTCTTCCATGTTGGCGGTGGAGGGTGGGGGGTTGGGTTGGGGAGAAGGCTGTCCTCCTGGGACCTCAAGTCCTAGAGTGTGGGGGGTGGGGAGGCCTTGGCAACCCTGGGACTCACAGGCAGTCTCTAGGAATCTGTTGGGACTTCTTGCTCTCTGCCATGATGATTTTTTTTTTTTCCCTCACCACAGAAAAGGAGCCAGCCAACAATGGCTAGAAACTGAATCCTTCCCCCAAGAATCTCTGCCTCCTTTGCGGGCAGCATTTTCTTAGCAGAGGGCGAATTCCTGTAGGGATAAGGCAGGTGAAAGGAGAGTGGGCAAGTCGTCATTCTGGTAGTTTCATTCTGGTAGTCGTTGGGGCTGTCCCTTTTATCCCAGGCTCATTGTGGGAGCTGACTTCTCCATCCACTGCAATTCAGGCCTGGGCCACCTGACTTGCTCCGCCCAAGAAAATGTCACTGGAAGCATTGTGTGTGTGACTTCCAGGAAGAAGCATTTTAAATTTTTTTTTAAAGATTTTATTTATTTATTTGACAGACAGATCACAAGTAGGCAGAGAGGCAGACAGAGAGAGAGGAGGGGAAGCAGGCTCCCCGCTGAGCAGAGAGCCCGATGTGGGGCTCGATCCCAGGACTCTGGCATCCTGACCTGAGCCGAAGGCAGAGGCTTTAACCCAATGAGCCACCCAGGCGCCCCAGGAAGAAGCTTTAAGCGCCCATGTTAGTCGGCCTCGTCCCTTTCCTTGTCTCTGAGGTCCTGGGTGCATCTGTTGAGATGAAGTCTCCATCATCCTGGGCCACTGCCTGGCTTTACCCACAGTGAGCATGTTGCTTGTGTAAGAAATAAAGTTTACTGCTTTAAACCCACTGAGATTTGGGGACTGTTACAAAGTACTCCCGCCTAATCCTGACTGATACAGTCACCAAGCTGGCCAATAGGAACCTTGCTTAGGACTTTAGAATTAGGATCTAGGCCTTCTAATGGGCTAGACGCATACTATGTAAACCTGACGGCTTTGTTTTCCTCCATGGGAATGTGGAAGCAGAGAAATCATTCTTTTTTTTTTTTTAATTTTTTTAAAGAGTTTATTTATTTGACAGAGATCACAAGTAGGCAGAGAGGAAGGCAGAGAGTGAGAGGGAAGCAGGCTCCCTGCTGAGCAGAGAGCCTGATGCGGGGCTTGATCCCGGACCCTGAGGTGATGACCTGAGCCGAAGGAGAGGCTTTAACCCACTGAGCCACCCAGGTGCCCCCAGAGAAATCATTCTTTAAAGAGAAAGAAGAAAGCAGGAACACAGTAGGGAGAGATGGAGAGACATCTCCAGCATTCTATTTCTTTCTTTCTTTCCCTCTCTCTTTCTTTCTTTCTTTTTTCTTTTTTAGATTTTATTTATTTGTCAGAGAGAGAGAGCGCGCACAAGTGGGGGAGCAGCAGGCAGAGGGAGAAGCAGGTTCCCCATGTAAGGCTCGATCCTGGGACCCTGGGACCATGACCTGAGCCTAAGGTGGACACTTAACCAACTGAGCCACCCAGGTGTCCCACCAGCTTTCTATTTCTTGCCAAATATCTGGTTGCATAAAAACCTCATGTCCTTTTATGAAACGTTTCCCCTTTTTATTATACAAGCCTGGGTTGGTTTAGGTTGCTTTTGACCAAGAGTCCTAGCGTAGAGTGAAAGGGGATTTGGGTCAAGTGTCCATTCTTCTGGTGAGGCTCGGACGGTCAAGTGCCTTGTTCAAGGTCATACAGCCAATCAGGACAAATGTTCACATGCTCCCTTCCTTGGTGAAATAATTCAAACAGTAAACATAAAAATGTTGATCTTCCTTTCCTCTTCTAACACCACTCTCCAAAAATAACTGTTCATCAATTTGGTGGGCATTTTACCAGAACTTTAAAAAATATGTTACCAACCTATATGTATACCACACTCAGGGTTTTATTAGAAAAATGGGACCATATTATCCCCATTTTTCTGAACTATGCTTTTTTCACTCATCAAATTTTTGACATTTGCAAATTCTATCTGTGCCTGGCTGATCTGGTGACGTGCCAGGGAGAGAAAGGGTGAATGAGGCCCCGGGGCCAGACTCACAGGACTCAGGTAAGAGAACCCCATAGGTAGGGGGTGTGGGGTGATGGGAGACTCAGCCAGGGTGGGAACCTTCCAGGCACCTGCACAGTCTCCTTGGAGCTAGATTTACTCTAAGGAGTCTGCTGTTTTGTTTATGTTAAAATCTGCACACACACCCCCAGTAGACCCAGCAGGAGTGAATGTGACCCCCTGAGTCTCAGACTGGGCTGCTGAGGCCCTCCCTGCAAAAGGAGGTTGACAAATGCCATTATGGGCCAGGAAGATACCTAAAGCTCAAAGACCTAGAACCAAAGGTCCCAGGGCATGCAGAGAATGGAGAGCAAACCAAGACTGCAGAAGGCAGGCAAGCAGGCAATTAAAGGAGGGGGCTGAGTTTTCAATTAACAGTCTCCTCTGCTAGCAGTGGATAATTAACAGATTAGCAAGGCTGTGAGCGCTGCTGCCAGCAAGGATTGGGGCAGGCACCAGGCGCCAGGGGAAGAACTGGAGCTCCAGATTCCATAGGAATGAAAGGAATCTTCTAGCTCAGGAACCTGTGGGCAGCTGAGGGTCCCTGGACTGAGCAGGCTGGATGGCAGGGGAGAGGCCCAGAGGGTGTGGGCAGTGTGGGTGGGGGGTGGTAGTGTCATCACAGTCTCCTGGCCTGGCCTGCAAGGGCCCTGGGTTTGCAGAACTCTCTCTGTCTGGGGAGGGGCTGATGAGGGGATTATGAGATTATCGGGGAGTCCTGGTGTGGATGCCCCTTGAACTTGGCACATTGCTATACAGCTCAAGCTGCATAATGTAGGCAGGAGAGCAAAGCCTGTGACATTAGATACTCCTGAATGAAAATCTTGGTCTTGTTTCCTGACTGGGTATGGCTCATCGGATATCCCCGCTGCTCTCCCAGACTTTGCAGCTCCCTTCTCGTTAGGCAGGACCACACCAAAGCATGGGAGAGCCAGTGTCCAAGCCTCCAGCTGTGTGTTTCCTCTTCGCTGAGCAAAGAGTTTAAAGGTTGAGGGGGGGGAAAGGCAAGGCCCATGGGATGCTGGAGGCCTGGCCTGCACCCTCCTGGGAAGGGGAAAAGCCAGGCCAGCTCCCTCCCTATCTGGCTTCTCCAGTTCTCTTCTGTCTGCGGTGTGCGGAGAGGGGCTGAGGGCTGGCTGGACCCGTAGGTAAGTGCTTCTCCCAGAGCTGCTGGCCCCAGCAGGCCTTCCTTGGTTCTCTCTGGCTCCAGGTCTGTCAGCAGCACATGGGTACCCGAGACCTTCCCTCAGTGCCCCCTCCAGCAGGAGCCCAGTTGCCCACCCTCTCCTGGCCACCCCTGGCCTTCTGCTGGCATCCGCTTCAGCCTGCTCCCTGCCAGTCCCACCTTCCCCCGTACAGCCTTGGAGATAGACGGCTTCTGCGCTCCTCCACTCTGTTTTTGGCCTGTTCCCCACTGTTCCTCTTTGGTCTAAAAGATCAAACCTATTTTTTTTTTCAGCTGATCTCATTCCTCCCGAGTTTCTGATGCTCTGCCTCTAAAGGCTGAGCAACGGTTTCTGTCTACTTTCCAAATATGAAGCTGTCTCACACTCTTTCTGTAGTTGGCTCCCTGCTCTGAGTTCACCTGATTCTTTGGAGGTAGAATGTTCCAGGCACAGGCTTTTAAAATTTCTTTCTTAGCCCCTTCATGTTTCCATGGGACCATCCCCCTTACCTCCAAGCAAATCCCTACCTTCCCCACCACAATCCAAGGAGCTGTCATTTCCCCCCAGCCAGTAGCACGCCCCTCCTCTCTGGGCCTTCCTGCCCACCATGACTGAGCCCACACAACCCTCTGGACTCTGAGATGAGATGTATAAACACAATCAGGATGCCCCCATGGCCACTGAAGATGCTGATTAGGAAAGAACTTGATTCTCAGGTGTCTTACACTGGGGCAACAGATCAGCAGGCGGTCACAGTTTCCCTTGGCTCTCTCACAAATGAATCCCTGTTATGGCTGCTGCCACTAAGCCACCTGAAGAATGGCCACTTTACAGTCCAGCTCAGTAGTCTCTGGCCATGTACCGCTAATGAGCACTTAAAATGTGGTCAGAAAAGGGGAGATGTCCTGGGGCGCCTGGGTGGCTCAGTCATTAAGCGTCTGCCTGTTGCTCAGGTCACAATCCCAGGGTCCCAGGATCAAGCCCTGTATCAGACGGGAAGCCTGCTTCTTCCTCTCCCACTCCCCCTGCTTGTGTTCTCTCTCTTGCTGTGTGTCTCTCTGTCAAATAATTAAGTAAAATCTTTTAAAAAACGAAAAAAGAAAAAAGTGAGATATTCTGTGAGTGTAAAATATACACTGGATTCCAAAGACAGGATGAAAACAAAACATGAGCTATCTCAGCTAATTAATAAATTAGTTATAATGCCATAAACTATCTCATTACTTAATATCATAAATATCTCTTTTACTTGTATTCATTACATGTTGAAATGATAGTATTCTCAATACATGGCATTAAAATATATTATTGAAACTGATCTTACCTGTTCTTCTTACTTTTTAAAATGTGGCTTCTAGACATGTGAAATTACTTCTGTGGCACACATTTTATCCCCGCTGGCCAGCATGGCCTCTCTGTCACTCACCCCATGTGGCAGGCTGCCCTTGAAATGCCACGTATTCAGTTCCCACAGCTGTGGTAAGCCCTTCCTGCCGACTCAGTGGCTTAGGGCAGCACGAATGTCCTATCTTAAGCTCTGGGGGTGGAAGTGTGCCACAGGCGTCACTGGGGGAAAATCATGGTGGCACCAGGGCAGCGTGCCTTTCTCGAGGCTCAAGAGGAGACTCTATTTCCTGCCTTGTCCAGCTTCTGTGAGCTGCCTGCCCTCGGCTGCTTGTGGCTGCTTTCTATCTGCAAAGCCCGCCGGGGCTGCTCAAGTCTCAGACCTCTCTCCCACATGGACTTTTCACTCTCTTCTCTACATTTCAAGGACTCTGGTGTGTACATTGTATCCCCCCAACCCCCGGTCAGATAATCACCTTATCTTCAGGTCAGCTGACTAGCAAACCTCCTTCCTTCGGCAGCCATAATTCTGCCCTGCCATAGAATCTAGCATGTTCCCAGTTTTCAGGGTTCTGGACGTGCAGCCCTTTGGGCTTCATTCTTCTGCCTCCCACATGCCAGTAACCCTGTCCATCTGCTTTCTTGTCCCTGTTCAAACTGGCATGTCCAGGAGGTGACTGATGTGGGGACATGTTTCACTTTCCCAGTTTCCTTCCCTACAGGCCCCTGGGAGCTGTTGCAGGATCATGGGATCCCAAGAAGTCTATTCCGTCTCAAAGGGGGCAAGGGGAGCATATGACCTGATGGCAGTGAAGCTTCGGACACATAAGAAAAGTCTGCCTTCAAGCAGTCACTCTTCCCACGGGTTGCTGAGGCACAGGTGCGCAGGTCTACCCTCACCCCTCCTGTCACCCCCAAGAGGGCTCTCCTGCCCCTGCGTCTCCCCTCCCTTGGCGGAGAGTGCTCTGTTTTGAGTGTGCTAGCCAGCCTCATCCAAGCCCTCTTCTGGGATCTGCTCTAATCCTAGGGCTGAATCAATGGGGCAAGAGATGGACATAGGGATGAGCTGGACCATCAGATGGTTCTCCCATAGATCTGAAATAAGAATGCAAACATGCCATTGGTCCACTGTCCAAGGGAACTTGGGAGCTGTGTGCTAGGAAGCCTCCCTTCATCCAGAGAGAGAGAAGGTGCAGATAGCATGGGGGAAAAACCCAAGGCAGGCTACCATGGGCCCAGGAGAGCAGAGGGGGCAGCTGCTTCCATCTCCAAGGGCTCTCCAGCTTGGGGTCCAGTCCTTCCTGAGGTCTGACTGCTCCCCTTGCCTTATGGGCTTGCCATACATCCTCAAAATAAATCCCCACCCCCCTCTTTTTTCTCTGTAGAGAAGTTCAATGAATTTTTATTACTTGAAATCAAAAGAGCCTTGAGTAAGACATCCTTCCCATTCCCAACCAGTCCTAGGTCCCCAAGCTAGTACCCCAGTCTTTTGGGGGCCCTCATGGATATGGTCCTCTTCTCTTCCTTTGTGCCAGGCCAATGAGGCTGCTTAAGCTCGAGACTTTAACTGAATCACCAGGGTCACAGACGGCAGCAGCAAGCAGTGCTGGACTGTGTCCCAGGTCTTTTGACCCCCAAACTTAGTAGCCCATGTGGCTAGTTGTCTACCCAACAACCATTCTCCCCTTTCTCTCCGTCAAAGCCACAGACAGTTACACAACCCAGTATGACCAAAGATAAGTGCCCTCTGAGTGGGGCTTTCCTGTGAGACCCAGTGGCTCTTCCCTTTGGCCCTTCACCTTCTCCTCATTCCTCTCTGGGACACAAAGCGCTGCCTGAAAGGGCGTCGGCCATCTTGTGACCATGAGGACAAAGTCAATTGCCAAAGATGGCAAAGTAGAAAGCTGAAAGGACCCTGGTCCCCAATACCCTCACCCCAACCCCAGTGACCTCCTGCCTCTGGACTTCCTGTTACTTGAGAAAAAAACACCAAAGGCTTATTTGCTTAAGACAGTATTGTCAGGTTTCTGTGCTTCTGGTATATGTAATTGTAACTGATCCTCACTTGTGTCATTTGGGAATTTTGGTCATGGATGGAGTTTCCTGGTAGAAAAGGAAAGGGCTTCAGAGACTCTCTAATGTCACCATTTTGTCCTCTCAGGTTTGCAAGGACAGATGGAAGATCAGCAGGAACTTGGACTTCTTGGTGCTCTAAAGGGTGAGTTCTGGAAGGATTCCTTCATCAAAGAAGAGGAGAACCCAAAGGAAGATGGCCAGCATCGGAGCCATTCTCTTCATTTTACTGATGAAGAAACTGAGCTCTGTGTCAGTTAAGGTATGTTTGGCTACAAATAAGGAGAACTCAGTTAATGGAGACTTAAATGAATAGGAGTTTATTTTACTTACATAACAAATCTGGTGGCTTTAAGACTGCCCCACAGCCCAATAAAGTGAAAGTGTGAGGTTGGCAAGTCTGAGATTTTCTTGGTATTTCCCACATTGTTGCACAATGGCTGCCACAGCTCCAAATGTCACATTCTCACTTACTGGTGAACAAAATTAGAAAGAAGGGAGAAAGACAGAGGGGAGGAAAAAAGGAGGGGGCTTTCCTTATAGAAGCAAATCTTTTCCAGAAGGATCACAGCAGAGTCCCCTTTATCATCCCCTGGTAATGGGTCATATGGTCACCCCTGGTTGCAGTGGGGGCTGCCCAGGCTTGTATTTACCAAACAAGTTTACACAATTGTGATCCCTCCTCTGGCTGCACACATTGCTACCAAGACAGATCAGGGTTGTGTTTGTAAGGTGTGAAGAGAGAATGCCTTCCAGGCAGGTGACTGACAAGGGGTCTGACTTGTCCAGGGTCAGACGTTAACTAGTGAAGAAAGCACCAGGGCTAGAACCCCAAACCCCTCTCCCCTGATATCTGATGTGAAGAACCTCTTCATCCTGATGCAGCTGATGCTGCTGGAGTTTCAATGGGATAGTCTACACCTTTTAAGCCAGTGCCCTCTGCTGGAGACTGGCCAAGAATGAATGTGGGATGAAATTCTGGCCAGTGAGATATGTCAGAAAAGCAGCTGGGGGATTCTGGAAAAAGTTCCCTTACTCTTAAAAAGATGTAGCCAAGAAAAAAAAAAATTCAAAAAGGTAATCAGGAAGAGGTGGTCTCCTCTGCTGTGTGCAGTCATGTCTAGATGTGATGCCTGGAACTGTGGCAGCCATATTGTGATCATGAGAGAAGCCCCTCTGAGAACAGAGCTGGCCTGGTGAGGACAGCATGGGAAGGGAGAAGAAACCTGCTACTCTACTGATGTCACTGTAGCACTGAACTGATCAGCCCCAAGCTCTCCAGCCTTAGGGCTTCTTTGTGTAGGAAACAGTTCTCTTTTACTGTTCAAGCCCCTTTGAGTTGGGCCTTCTATTCTTTCCAGCTGAAAGCATTCTAACTAATCCACACATCTCCCCCTGCTCCATTTCCTGCTCCAGAGGCAGGTGCAGACCAGCAGCAAGCAGCTCTACTCTGGGGAAAAGCAATGCTACCTGTTCTTTGCCCACACAGTTGGAGCTCAGCCTCTTATGGCTGGCTGCTCATTACACAACCATGCTGCCCACCAGGGCCATGAGAAAAGCTGAGGACTGTGCTCAAAACCCCAGGCAGCAGGAAAGAGTGGTTTGAGAGGAGGTGTTGTGGGGGCTGCATGAAGAAAGGTCTTCAGACCCCCCATGCCTCCCCCGACCACAGCCCTGCACAGCCCAGCATTGCCCCAGTGCCCCCCGAGACAATGCCAGCATCCACCCGCCAGCTGCCTGTGGGCCGGATGGGGTAGAAATGCTAGTGGTTAAGTGCTGGAGAATTCCCAGATCCTGGGGCTGGCCCAGAATGGGTTTTTGTTGAGGGATTGTGACCATTCTGTCTCTGTAGCTCTCCTGGTGCAGGATGAATACAGGCCCGTTAAGTACTTTTCTGGCAACTGATTATATAGATTTGCTTCTATATGAGCTCTCTTGCAATGACCCAGGACCCCAAGAGGGCCCTCCCTCAGCCATTTGTGTTGAAAACACTTGGAACATGTTAGCTAGCCTTTTTGCTTTCTGGGAAAGAGATTCTGCCAGGGAGAATGGCTTAGAGGGAGGACACTTCTTCTTCTTCTTCTTTTTTTATTTAATTTATTTGACAGACAGAGGTCACAAGTAGGCAGAGAGGCAGGCGGGGGGAGGGGGGAAACAGACTCTCTGCTGAGTAGAGAGCCCGAGGCGGGGCTCGATCCCAGGACCCTGAGATCATGACCTGAGCCAAAGGCAGGGAGGACATTTCTTGAGGCATTTTCTTTCTCAGAGGAAATGCTAGAGGACCTGAACGTCACCAGCCCTCCCCCAAGCCATCCCCCACTAGCTGCCAAGTGAAGTCTACAAATTGCAGATCTGATCATTCTGCTCAGAGACCTCAGTGGTACTTGCCTCCCCGGACGGCCATGCCTGAGCCAGTCAGCAAGGAACCTCAGGTCCTGCTCTTCCATCTTCCTGTTGCTGAGCTTTGACCATTCCCTGTCTCAGGCTTCCCATTGTCCCAGGCGATTCTGCCACCCTGGTGTGGCCATCAGAGTCACAGAGATTGCTTCAGGCATGGGCATGTGACTCTTTCCTGGCTTAAAAAAAAAGTAGGTTAGTCCTGGGCCTTTTGTGGGAAATTCTGGGCGAGGGACACCCACTTTTGGGTTTGTTAGCTGGAGAGTGTACAGCTGACATTGCTGGGGACCGTCTTTGTCATCCAATGGGGGTCAGCAGAGGAAGGAAAGCAACCCAGAGGAAAGCAGATCAGAAGAGCACCCACCGACATCCTGATCCTGATGACATTCTCTGAGTACCTGAATCCATCTCTACCTGAAACCTTCTTGTAGACTTTCCAGTGATTTGAGTCAATAAATTCCCTTTATTAAAAAAAAAAAAAAAACAAAAAAAAACTGGGGTGCCTGGATGGCTCAGTGGGTTAAGTCTCTGCCTTCGCCTCAGGTCATGGTCTCAAGATCCTGGGATCAAGCCCTCATCAGGCTCCCTGCTCAGCAGGGAGTCTGCTTGCCCCTCTCTCTCTGCCTGCCTCTCTGCCTACTTGTAATCTCTGTCAAATAAATAAACAAAATCTTTTTAAAAAAATGTACCATTGTAGCTGGGCTCTGTCATTCCCATTCAAAGTCATTACTCATATAAAGGCATGAATCCCTCACAGGCAGAATTAATCTCTCCTTCATTGTTCTCCATATGCTTACAGCACTTACCCACGCTGCCTGCTCCTTTCTCTCTCGGCCCAGCTGAACCGGCCCCTTTGTCGGGAGCGGACCTTGATCCGCCTCAGCCCCTGCTGGACCTTGGGTACTGAGTACCTTTCATTATACTCTCAAATGGAGGTCAACATAAAACCCCTCTCTTGTTTTCTTTATTCTCTTTCATCTCTCCCCCACTTCCATCCCTTCTTCTGCAGAGGTAACACTAATGGGACTCCTTCCTCCACCCTCTTGTCGGTGTTCTTGCAAGATGCATACTGTCTTTAGGTTTTTTATTTTTGCAATGGTTCCCATGTTGCTTCTTACATTTTATTTTTTTAAAAGATTTTATTTATTTATTTGACAGAGATCACAAGTAGGCAGAGAGGCAGACAGAGAGAGAGGGAGAAGCAGGCTCCCCGCTGAGCAGAGAGCCTGATGCGGGGCTCCATCCCAGGACCCCGGGATCATGACCTGAGCTGAAGGCAGAGGCTTTAACCCACTGAGCTAGGGTTCAGGCGCCCCGCTTCTTACATTTTAAACTCAGCATTAAGACCCATCCATATTGCTATGTGTGCATTTAATCTCTCCTAGCTGCTGCATAATTGACGGTGGCTGTCCTTTCCATTTTTTCTTTCCACTCTCCCAGGAAGCAGTAGCTCTGTCATGACTGTTCTGGTCTACCTTCCCACAGCGCCACATCCCCGCATTTCCACCCAACGCTGACACTGGTCTTTATCCAGCGAAGTTTGGCCTAATTGCATTAGGTCTCTGCTGCTGGGTAACAAGTAGACTGACAGACTCAGTGGTTTAAAATAACATGCATTTTTTTTTTTACCCTCCATTTTCTGTGGGCCAGGAGTCTGAGTCTAGCTTAGCTGGGTCTTCTGTTCAGCCTGCAAACAAGGTGTTGACCATGATCATCAGAGGCTCCAGTAGACAAGGATCTACCTCTAAGCCGCTTCTGGCTGTTGGTAGAATTTCTCTCCTTGTGGCTGTAGAACTCAAGTTGACTTGCTTCTTCAAGGTCAGCAGAAGAGTCTCTGATCCTACATCCTTTTAAAAGAACAACTCACCAGATTAGGTTTGACTCACCTAGGATAATCTCCCTTTTAAATTAAAATCAATGCTAGGGGCTTTCATTGCATCAACAAATTCTCTTCACCTTTTCAATATTGCTTAATCTCATCCTGAGCCGACATCCCATCACCTCTGTTACATTTCATTGGTTAGAGGCAAGTTTAGACAGTCTTGCCAGTATTCAAGGGGAGAGAATTAAATAGGGCTTGGGCTCAGGAGTTCAGCTTAGAATTCTGCCTACCACATAGGTATCCTGTGATATTTTAATTTTGCTGTTGGTTTTTAAATTGGGCTAAGGGATCCATAACATAAATCTTTCCATCTTAACCCTTTTAAGGTGTACCGTTCAGTAGTGTTAAGTACATTCACACTATTGAGCTGCTATCATACCATCCATCTCCAGAGTGCTTTTCACCTTGTAAAACAGAGACTCTGTACCCATTAAACACTGACTTAGCATTTCCTTCTTGCCCCAGCCCCTGGAAACCACCATTCTACTTTCCGTCTCTATGGAT
>RCUC01156998.1:0-31744 GCA_003697995.1 Taxidea taxus jeffersonii | reverse complement strand
AAAAAAAATAGGGAAGAGCTGGCGCAGTTGGTAGACCGTGTGGCTCTTGATCTCCGTGTTGTGAGTTCGAGCCCCACATTGGATGTAGAGATTACATAAAAATAAATGTATATGTATATGTTTAAATTAGAAAAATAAGGGGCTCCTGGGTGGCTCAATGGGTTGGGGCCTCTGCCTTCGGCTCAGGTCATGATCCCAGGGTTCTGGGATCGAGCCCCGCATCGGGCTCTCTGCTCATCAGGGAGCTTGCTTCCTCCTCTCTCTCTGCCTACTTGTGAACTCCATCTGTCAAATAAAATCTTTTTTAAAAAAATGGTTAAAGGCTTTAAATTAGAAAAATAAAATAGAGACAGGACTATTATTAAAAAGGGGGTAGGTTCAGAGGGACCTTAATGTTCCGGACAGATCCTAGGCTCCTCAAGCCACCAGAGAGGAATTGGCAAGGAGAGCTTCATGGGAATTTAGCTGAGCCGTACCTGAACTGGTTGGTGGTAGTCTTCTAGACAATGGAGCAGAACAGAGGGCACTCTCAGCACCCTCATACCACGTCCATAGTCCTTACCCACTGTTTGCTCACCATGCCTTTACTGATTCCTGAAAATTCTTTGGCTCCCAATTTATCTACATTCTCAGGAGCAAAGGGTTAATTGTGGCAAGAGCTGAAGATCCAGTACTCTGGTCAGGCCATCCCTTTACTCTCACCGGATATGGACTTTTCTGGAATGTACCTCATTCAACTGGCTCAAGCTATTCTGCCACACCTCAAGGCCGATTTCAAAAGGACAAATTGAAAAAAAAAAAATAAGTGGAAAAAGCATCGTGCCAGCTGTAAATATTTTGGAGGCAAGTAATGTGTATCTTTTATGAAAGTTTCCATGGGCCTAGTACAGCCTGACTCATTACAAATCACTTAACTGTCTCCATTCTCTGTATTAGCTGCTGGATCTTCACCCTGGCCTCACCTCTAAATCAGGCACCCCTCACTGTTTCTTCATTTGCACTCAGCAGCTTCCCACCCATTGCCAACTTCTCCCCTTCCCACAGCCTCCCCAGCATCTACCAGCAGTGCAAAGGAAAACTGCAATCCCAAACACGGAGAAGTGAGTAGTTATAAACCCTCATATTTAATATTTTCCTCATCTGCCTTACATGCACCATAACATGCGATACACACATACCTATATTGTCTACATTAGGGTGGGAGTGAGGGGAGAGGTGAAGACTTGAAAAGAATGCCAATAGTGGGCATCTGGGTGGCTCAATCCATTAAGTGTCTGACTCTTGGCTCCGGTTATGATCTCAGGGTGGTGAGATCGAGCCCTGCATTGGGCTCCATGCTCAGCAGGGAGTCTGCTTGGGATTCCGTCTCCCTCTCCCTCTACCCCTCCCTGCTGTGCACTCACACTCTCTCTCAAATAAGGAAATCTTTAAAGAAAAAAAAAAAAAGAATGCCAATAGCATTGCTGATTGTTGTCAGCATAAGTCTTAGAGTGTGTAAAGGATATAATGCATGCACAATCAGAAAGCCTGCATTAGCCAGTGGTTATAATTTTATTGCTAACTTCCTGGTTAGTCTGGAGCAAATCTTATTTCTGCCTTTCAACAGAAAATGAGGTTATAATAACATTATTGTAATGTTTCACAGCAAGTTTGTGTGAATGTAATGCTTTATCATTTCTAAGCCCACAGGGGGAAAAAGAAAAAAAAGCACACGATTAGTAAATCTGAGTTTGCTGACTCTTAGGAAGACTGCTGAAGCCTGGCTGGGGGCATCATGGGCCTCCACCAGATGTTGCTTCCTGGTGCTTCAGGCAGGTTGTACCTCCTTCAGAATTATGCACACAGTACATTAATAGCAACAACATCTATGAAGACCTTTTTGCATATATGATATGCGCCAGTGATTCTCTTGCTAAGCTTAGTAGACCCAAGGAAAAAATAATCTAGAAAAGGATGTCCTCCACCCCTTATGCAGAGCATGTCTCACAGAACTAGCTGACATGGTTTGCTGCTAGTCCTACAACCAACTGAACCATGTAATTAAAGGCTGATGGGAAAAGAACTCATCAGGTTTGCATAGTGCTTCATACCCTCAATTCCCTAATGTGTCTACTCTTGTCTTCCTTCCTTGCTCTTGTTTTGGAGAAAGCAAGCGTACTTCATTCCTCCCTGGAACTCTTTTTTTTTTTTTTTAGATTTTATTTATTTCTTTGACAGAGATCACAAGCAGGCAGAGAGGCAGGCAGGGTGGGGGGTAAACAGGCTCCCCACTGAGCAGAGAGCCCGATGCAGGGCTCCATCCCAGGACCCTGAGATCATGACCCAAGTGGAAGGCAGAGGCTTAACGGACTGAGCCACCCAGGCGCCCCTGGAACTCTTGATCCCATTGCCCTTGGCGTTTCCTGAACTTTTATTCATCAGTTGCTCCCCCCTCCCATGTTTGCATTTTCTCCCTCCTTACTCTAATGGGAGGAGACAGACAGAAAACACATCAATCAACAAGATCCTCCCAGACTGGGAAGTCCTAGGGAGGAAATAAAACAAGGTCATGTGAGGGCAGAGGGGAGTGAGGGAAGGACTACTTTAAACCAAGTACTCAGGAATGATCTTTGGGATGGGGTGGTGATAACATGTGAACAGACCTAAGGAATAAGAAGTGAGTTTTAAGGAAAAAGCTGGGACAGCATATTCTAGCTGAAAGGAATCTCATGCAAGTGCCCTAATACAGGGTCAAGGTGAGCATGGTCAAGGCCTAAAAGGGACAGGTAAGAACTCAATTTCTTTTTTTTTTTTAATTTTATTTATTTATTTTAGAGAGAGAGAGTGAAAGAGAGCATGAGAGGGGAGAAGATCAGAGGGAGAAGCAGACCCCCCCATGGAGCTGGGAGCCTGATGCGGGACTCCATCCCGAGACTCTGGGATCATGAACTGAGCCGAAGGCAATTACTTAACCAACTGAGCCACCCAGGTGCCCAAGAACTTCAGTTTCAAGGAGGTGAATGGAGGGTGGTATGTGAGATGAAAAGCAGTTCAGTTGAAAATGTAGACTAGCTTATAAGGGGATGGCCGTCTCAGGCAATGTGGCTTGGTTTGGTTTGGTTTGGTTTGGTCCTAAGTTCAGCAGGAAGCCATCGAAGCACTTTAAGCAGGAAAGTGCCATGATCTGATTTTTTTAAAAGATCATTCTTTGGGCACCTGGGTGGCCCAGTCGGTTAAGTGTCTGACTCTTGGTTTCTGCTCATGTCGTGATATTAGGGTCAAGAGATACAGCCCCGGGGTGCCTGGGTGGCTCAGTGGGTTAAAGCCTCTGCCTTCGGCTCAGGTCATGATATCAGGGTCCTGGGATCGAGCCCCACATCGGGCTCTCTGCTCAGCAGGGAGCCTGCTTCCTCTTCTCTCTCAGCCTGCCTCTCTGCCCATGTGTGATCTCTGTCAAATAAATAAATAAATAAATATATCTTAAAAATAAAAGAGAGAGAGATACAGCCCCATTCCAGCTCTGTGCTCAGCATGGAGTCTTCTTGAGATTCTCTATCTCCCTCTCCCCCTACCCCTTCCTCTCACCCCCACCCCCGGCTCATGCGCACACGTTCTTTCTCAAATAAATAACATCTTTAAAAAAACAAATAAATTTATTTACATTTTTTAAATTTTTAAAATGAAAATATTATTTAAAAAATAAATAACATCTTTAAAAAAATAAAAGGGTGACTGACCGGCTCAGTCATACAACATGCAACTCTTGATCTTCAGTCATGAGTTCAAGCCCCATATTGGGCATAAAGCCTACTTAAACACACACAATTAAAAAGTCATTCTGGAGATGACTGGCTGGCTCAGTCATTAAGCGTCTGCCTTCCGCCCAGGTTATGATTCTGGGGTCCTGGGATCGGGCCCCACATTGGGCTACCTGCTCAGCAGAGAGCCTGCTTCTCCCTCTCCACTCTCTCTGCTTGTATTCCCTCTCTCGCTGTCTCTCTCTCTGTCAAATAAATAAATAAAATATTCAAAAATAATAATAAAAGGTCATTCTGACTACTTATGGAAAATGGACAAGAAAGATAATGAGGTTTCTTCTGACTAAGTGGCAACTCTTATTTGTTCCTTAAGATTTGGCTTCTGCCTCCAGCAGCCTTCTGAAAATGTTGTCTGAAATCTCAAGAATGCATTTGTTCCATACTTAATTACTGAGTACAATGTGACAGGCAGTCTTCTAACAAAAACATCTACCCTCATGAAGCTTACATGTTAAGGCTGCTAGGTAGTGGCCAACTCTAAAGACTTTTTTCCCTGTCCTCCTGAATTTTTCCACCTTAGGTCGCCAAGACCGTGAAGAATCCTGGGTTTTCTCCTCTTCCCAGTTACTTTGCTGGTCCTCCATCAACTCTTCATCCTTCTCTTAAATGTTGGTTGTCTAGACAACTCTGTTTTCTTTTTCAATATCAACAATAAAATGGGTTCATTGAGTTCAATAAAATGGGTTCACTCACCAGCAAAACCAGCAGAATTAATAAATCCTCCCACTTCCATAGCTTCCATTATTAGCACCAAGCTGATTTCAAATCTGCCTCTAGCTTCAGGCCTTCTTTTGATGGCCTGGCCTTTATTCCCACTTGTTTGTGAAAGAGCTCCATCTAAAGTCTGCCTTAGCGTTTTCCATTTGGACGTAAAGATAAAACTTAACCTTCGCATCAAACCAGTCCAAGTCCTGACTTCCCTATTTTTGTTAATGGTAGTACTCTTGTAGTTAAAATTCTCTGATCACCTCTGACTCTTCTTCATTATTCCCCACACCCAAGTTGCCTTGTCATTTAGGTGCTAGATCTGGCACGTTTCTTCCTTTCTTCCCCTGCTTTCCAGTCCTTCTCCACCTTAGGACTAAATACTGCAAAAACCTCGTAACTAGTGCCTCGCTTTCAGTGTCTTCTCTCATTTCATTTTGCATGTTGCTTGTAGGTGTGTCAATGTGTTGTTTCTACCCAAAAACCTAAATGAGTCTCTCAAAACTTTCAGTGGCTCCTATTGTCTAGAACTAGTCTACTCCCAGATTTTTTTTTTTTTTTGCTCCTACAGTTACCTTATATAAGAAGGGAACCAATGGCTATAACTGGTCCAGTATTTTCTAAACTCCATACTCTTGCTCAACCTGATAACTAGATATTGTTTTTCCACTGCCTGAATTTTTTTTTAAATCCTTCATCTCAAATGTCATGACTTTCATAAAATCTTTCCAAGTCTTTCCAGTGGATCTGATCTCGCTTTTCCATGAATTTACATAGCACTTTGTCCTTTCATGCCTTTGTCTTACTATTTTATGTTTTAGAAATTATAAGTTGTCTGAAGGCGATTATTGTCAACCTTGCTGCACTTTTGTATCACATTAAGAAGTTTCAAAAGGAGGTGCCTGGGCAGCTCAGTTGTTAAGCATCTGCTTTTGGCTCAGGGCATGATCCCAGGGTTCTGAGATCTAGCCAAGCCCAGTATTGTGCGCTCCCTGCTCAGCGGGAAGCCTGCTTCTCCCTCTCTCACTCCCCCTGCTTGTGTTCCCTCTCTCACTGTGTCTCTCTCTGTCAGATAAATAAATAAAATCTTAAAAAAAAAAAAAAGGTTTTCATCTCTTTAAAAAAAAAAAAGAAGAAGTTTCAAAAGCTGATGGCTGAGTCCTACCTTCAGAAAGAATGACTCAGTTAGGGTGGGGTGGCGGTTGGGTTTTAAAAAAATCTTTCCAGATGATCGTAATGTACAACCAGAGTTGAGAACCACTGCTTCAAGGCATTCTATCCTAATCCAGGTTTAAACATGCCTCCCATTCATCTTGAGGTTAAATTTAGGTAAGATACAAAAACAAGCAAAAAACCCTCATCACTAAAATTCAATTTGGAACCCTAGGTAGAAGCCACAAATTGCTGATAGGCCCACAAATGTAGATATGGTCTAGAATTGGCATCATTTAAAGCCTCGAGGTCAGCACAGAAACATTATGACACAAGAGTCCTCTCAAAACCATCATCAGATTTACACCCTGCCAGGCATCTCACTTCTGCTGTATGCATGTTTGTTTGGCTCTCTGCTTTATCTGCAAACTCCTTTTCCTCCTGTTCTCTGTGCCATACTTTCCACTAGGTTTCATCCTCAGCCCCTTTACTGAACACTGTCTTCCTCCTTGTTTGAACTGCTACCCAACCCTTCTCCTAGGACCTTTTCTCTCATTTTGCATCTTCCTGTCCTCACATACCGTAGGTGTTGGTGGGGGGAGAATCAGCATTTTTTCCCATCCCACTGCCTCTCCCAAATCATAAGACTTCACCTATATTTATTTTGAGTTTATACCCACCAACTCTATCATTCTCTTTTCCTTTTCATCTTGGTCACTTTCCTTCATTTGTTCATTTGCCAACTGACGGTCCTTTCAACTTCACTCATAATATCCATCTACTATGATTCCAATACCCATGTGGATGATTCAAAATCCTAGCCTTTGGGGGCGCCTAGTGGCTCCGTCGGTTAAACATCTGCCTTTGGCTCAGGTCATGATCCCAGGGCCCTGGGATCGAGCCCCATTGCGGGCTCCCTGCTCAGCAGGAGAGTCTGCTTCTCCCTCTCCCTCTGCCCCTGCTCATGTTCTTTCTCTGTCTTGCTTACTCTCTCAAATAAATAAATAAAAATTTTTTTAAAGATTTAATTTATTTATTTGACAGACAGAGATCACAAGTAGGCAGAGAGAGAGAGGGAAGCAAGCTCCCTGCTGAGAGCCCGGTGTGGGGCTTGATCCCAGGACCCTGAGACCATGACCTGAGCTGAAAGCAGAGGCTTAACCACTGAGCCACCCAGGCACCCCTAAATAAAATCTTTTTTAAAAAGATTTTTAAATATTTTTTATAGTTTTATAAAATCTTTTTAAAAAAGATTTTATTTATTTGACAGAGATCGTAAGCAGACAGAGAGGCAGGCAGAGAGAGAGGAAGGGAAGCAGGCTCCCAGCTGAGCAAAGAGCCCGATGCAGGGCCCGATCCTAGGACCCTGAGATCATGACCTGAGCTGAAAGCAGACGCTTTCACCCACTGAGCCACCTAGGTGCCCCAAATAAATAAAATCTTTTAAAAAATCCTACCCTTTGATAAACTATGGTACATCCAGACAATGGAATATTATTCTTTACTAAAAAAGAAATGAGCCATCGAGCCATGAAAGACATGGAAGAATCTTAAAAACATATTACTAAGTGAAAGAAGCCAATCTGTAAAGGCCATATACTACATGATTCCAACTATATGACATCCCAGAAAAGACGAAACTATTGAAACAGTAAAAAGATCCGTGATTGCCAGGGGCTGGGGGAGGGAGGGATGAATAGAGCACAGAGGATTTTCAGGGCAGTGAAAATATTCTGTGTGATACTATAATGATAGATACATGTCACTATACATTTTTCAAAACCTAGAGGGTTTTGACCGAATTTTGAATCAGCAACACTTGCCCTACTTCTCAAACCAGAAATTCCAGGAACCAACTCTTACTTTTCTAATTATTATTTTTTTTAAAGATTTTATTTATTTATTTGACAGACAGAGATCACAAGTAGTCAGAGAGGCGGGCAGGGAGAGAGAGGAGGAAGCAGGCTCTCCTCGGAGCAGAGAGTCTGACGCGGGGCTCGATCCCAGGACCCTGGGATCATGACCTGAGCCGAAGGCAGAGGCTTTAACCCACTGAGCCACCCAGGCGCCCCTCTAATTATTTTTAAATTACAAGAGATTTGCCAATGTTCTTTTTAACTCTAGGGAGACTTCCTACAGTAGGTGTGACACACCTGTTAATGGAGATGAGATCCCAGCTTGTGCAATTAGTAGTCTGTCAGTGTAACACTGAAAAAAGCCTTCATTTACTTACTTATTTATTTATTTGGGAGAGATAGGAACAAGCAGACTCCGTGCTGAGTGGGGAGCCCGATACAGGGCTCGATCCCATGACCCTGAGATCATGACCTGAGCTGAAATCAAGAGTCAGATGTTTAACCAACTGTGCCACCCAGGCACCCCTTGAAAGAAGTCTTTCTGCCATTGCACTGAAACTCCAGCATCCTTCCTTCAGCATGAAGCCAAGAACCATACCTCTCAGACTGTTGTTCTATATACATCTATAATTTCTTTTTTATTTTTTAAGATTTTATTTCTTTATTTGACATAGAGAGAGAGATCATAAGGAGGCAGAGAGGCAGACAGAGAGAGAGGGGGAAGCAGGCTCTCCGCTGAGCAGAGAGCCCAATGCAGGGCTCCATCCCAGGACCCTGAGATCATGACCCTAGCCGAAGGCAGAGGCTTAACCCACTCAGCCACCCAGGTGCCCCTTTTCTTTCTTTCTTTCTTTTTTTTAAAGATTTTATTTATTTATTTGACACAGAGAGAGAGATCACAAGTAGGCAGAGAGAGGGGGAAGCAAGCTCCCTGCCAAGCAGAGAGCCCTACGAAGGGCTGGATCCCAGGAGCCTGGGATCACGACCAGAGCCAAAGGCAGAGGCTTAACCCACTCAGCCAGCCAGGTGCCCCTACATCTATAATTTCTGATGATAGTGACTCCAAGCGGATTCTTTTCGGGACAGTCCATGTTCTGATGACAGTCTCCTATTGCTCTTTGAACAAACATTTGTTGATTCCTTTGTTAGTGCCATCCATTCTTCAAGATGCAGGGGTCTAGGCTCACTCACTCACTCTTCTGTCCTCCATGCTCCTGTTCTTCAGTTGCCTCTCGCTTGCCAGTGTCTGGATTTTCGCCATCACCTCCCTGTCTATTCAGTCATTCGGCCCACAATGGTTGAACACCCATCCGCACCCATTATTTTCTTCTCTCTTCTTTTCTCGCAAAAACAGTGCCTTCTGGCCTGTGCAGAATTAATTCCTCCATCTGTGCTTAGAAGAGAATACATTTTTAACCTTCTTTGGAGACTTTACTGCTCTCTCTTTGTTCTCTCTTCTCTTCTTAATGACTGTAATCATTTAGGGGCACCTGACTGGCTCAGTGGGTAGAGCACGGACTCGTGATTTGGAGTTGTGAGTTCAAGGCCCACGATGGGGGGAGAGATTACTTAAATAAATAAATTACTGTAATCATTTCATAATAACTATTATTGAACACTTACCCTGTGCAAGGCATTATATGTAATGGGCTGTTTTGTATTTAATCCTCATGGGAACCCTATGACAAAAATACTGTTATTCTACTTTTACAAATGAGAACTGAAGTTTGTTTGTTTTTTTTAAAGTAAATTTGTGCTAAATTACAAAACTGCAAAGCAAGGGCCACCTTGCCAAAGCTCTTGCACTTAGCTACTATGCTAAACTGCCTCCCTTGACCAGCCTCCTTCAGTTCATTTTATGCATAGCTGCCGAGGGAGTCTGTATTCAGGTCTTATTGCTGCTCTAAGAAATCACTACACATTTAGCGGCTTAAAGCAATACAGATTTATTCTCTTCAAGGCCTGGAGGACTTGTTCCTTCTGGAGGCTCTAGCAGAGAATTCCTTTCCTTACCTTTGCAGCTTCTCAAGGCCACCTATACTCCTGGGCCTGTGGCCCTTTTTTCCATTTTCAGAGCCAACACTGTAGATTCTCTCTCCTCTGTCCTCTGTTTCCTCTGCACGTCTTCGCTTTGACTCTAACTCCGCGACCTCTGTCATAAGGACTTGGGATCACAACCGCCAAGATAAGGCAGGGAAGTCTCCCCATCTCGAGATCCTTATCTTAATCACAGAGGCAGAGCCCCTTTTTGCTAGGTAAAATGACACATTTCCAGATTCCAGGGATTAGGATTTAAACATTTTGCCAGGAAGTGGGGCTTCGTTCAGCCTACCAGGTGATATTGGTAAATGATAACTCTCACACTTATGGCTTAAAATCCTTCCATAGATTTTAGGGGAAAGCTGAGCCTCTTTCCCTAGGTATGTGAAGCCATTTATGATTTGGTACCTGCCTGATTTTATAACCTCATGTCTCACTCAGCCAGACTGCACTACTGGTCATTTCTCAAGTCCTCAGTATATATCTATGTTGTCCTTCTTCTCTAGCTAACTCCAACCTGTCTACCAAAACTCAGATTAAACATCATCTTCTCCCAGAAGCTATCCCTGTACCCCACTCCAATGTGGTGGGGCCTCCTCCACATTCTCAGAACACTCATTACTCACCTCTCATATAGCACACTTCACACCATGTTGATTTGTTAACTTTCCATTAGGCCGAAGTGCCTCTGGATTGGACACAATGTCTTATCTGACTGAGTCTCAGAGTTGGTGCTCAAAAGCTTCTTTGTTGAATTAATCATCTTCCTCTGGCACATAGCATCACATCTCACAGAGAGCAGAGAGTCAAAAACATATCAGTTAAAATAAACTGCGGTTACTTTTACCTCTTCGAGAATAGAGAGATAATTTATTATCCTACACAAAAGATACTCAGAATTTGGGACCTGTATCCTGTTCCCCCAGAACTATAACAGCCAACTGTGAACAATACATTGCTAAGTATAATACAAGGAAAGATTTAGCAACATCACAAGAGATGTAATTGAGGGGCGCCTGGGTGGCTCAGTTGGTTGAGCGACTGCCTTCGGCTCAGGTCATGATCCTGGAGTCCTGGGATCGAGCCCCACATCGGGCTCCCGGCTCCATGGGGAGTCTGCTTCTCCCTCTGACCTTCTCATCTTTCATGCTTTCTCTCTCTCTCAAATAAATAAATAAAATCTTTTAAAAAAAAAAAAGAGATGTAATTGAGATTACGTGGGAGCTCAAAGGGAGGCCGAGCTAGCTGATTAGGTGGGTGAGCCAATCTACAAAAGACAATGATAGCAGGAAGGACGTCTCTTCTCACCTAGCACTAGCAGCACACCTGGCACATAGTATGAATTGCACACCAGACAGAGAAATTAATGTGGCGAAGAAAAAGCGTGAGGCTTTGAAATGGGCAGAAAGATTATGGGACAGTCCTGCTGAGTGAACTGTTTTCCCTTGCCTTTGAGCTATTTTATAACTCTTTTAAGTTGTAGAAAACTGCTAACAATACAAATGATTCTTGTCCCTAGTGAGGCAAATTGTGTATAACGGCAATGTGAATTATTATTGCCTTGTATATATTGACCAGCTTTTCAACCTCTTTTTTTTTTTTTTAATTTTATTTTTGAGGCGCTTGGGCAGCTCATTCAGTTAAGCTCCTATCTTTGTCTCAGATCATGAAATTAGGGTCCTGGGATCGAGCCCTGCATCGGGCTCCCTGATTAGTGGGGAGTCTGCCTCACTTTCTCTCACTCTCTCTTGCTCTCTATCAAATAAATAAATAAAATCTTAAAAAATTTATTTTTAAGTCATCTCTACAGCCAATGTGGGGCTCGATCTTAAAACCCCAAGATCAAGAGTCATAGGCTCTACCCACTGGGCCAGCCAGGTGCCCCAGGTTTTTCATCTTTTAAACAAATTCATTTTAGCACTCCTCATGGCATATTTATGTCTTGGGATTTTTCTTTAGTCATAACATCCTTCGCTCATTCATACCTAATTACAGTTCTTCACAGGTGTACATCTCATATCTCTACAAGGATCATAGTCTTACCTTTTAAAAAACATGAGGTTCTTGGAGGAGATCGCGATGGAAGAAAGGCTAGATTGGGGCCAGATGGTGCAGAGCTGGGGGGGATGGTGCATGATTAAGTGAGACAGAAAACTGAGGGCAGAAGCAAGGTCACAGTGTAGCCCAGCCAACACTGTTCAACTCCCTTTGGCCAAGATACTGTCCCTTGGGCACACCTTAGAGCAAGTCATCTAACCATATGCTGTGCCTGTATCCTAAACTGGGCTTTGCACCTCAATCTACTATGTAGGGGTGCTGTGAAGATTAAGTGAGTTAGTTCAAGGTAAGACATTTAGAGCATTACCCAGTAAAGAATAAGTAGTCAGGGAATATTAGCCACTGTACTATTGTTACAGTTCACAGTTCTCTGTCTGAAGTAGTTGGGTGCACATGCTTTCAAATTTGGGAATATTTTGGATTTAGGAAGGAAAATGTGTACAGCATATGTGGTAAAAGACTCTCAGTGGGATCTGGGGTAGCACCCTGTAATCCAATACATAAACATTTATGTAGTAAAATATATGAATATTTATTCCAGGTGAGATAAACACAGATATAAATAGCCTCATAGCAGTCCAAGTCAGGATTACCTGCCAAATTGGTTTAGGTTACAGGAGGTTTGCCCATCAAATGATTTACCCAAACTGCAGTTTTCAGAAATTTTTCAATTGAAAATAAGGGTTTTCAGAGCTTTGGGGACTTGGGAATCGCAGACAACTGTTACATCCGTGAAGTAAGAAAAGACCAAATTGAAATAGGATTTGGAAATCCTGGAAATTATTCAGAAAGCAAGTTTATTTAAAAATTTATTTTATTGGGGCGCCTGGGTGACTCAGTGGGTTAATGCCTCTGCCTTCGGCTCAGGTCATGATCCCAGGGTCCTGGGATCAAGCCCCACATTGGGCTCTCTGCTCAGCAGGGAGCCTGCTTCCCTTCCTCTCTCTCTGCCTGCCTCTCTGCCTACTTGTGATCTCTGTCAAATAAATAAATAAAATCTTTAAAAAAAATTTATTTTATTTTTAAAGATTTTATTTATTAGAGAGAGAGAGAGAGAGTGCGCGCATGCACAAGCAAGGGGAGCAGCATGCAGAGGAAGAGGGAGCAGCAGGCTCCCCCGCTGAGCAGGGAGCCTGTTGCAGGGCTGGATCCCAGGACCCTGGAATCATGACCTGATTTGATCACCTCTCCACTTTGGCAAAGTTTTCATTTTCCCTTTTAAAAATTTCAAAGTGAGGGAGACCAGTAGTTGAGAAGGGCAAGTTTTGTAACCAAACTCAAAGGAGTTCACCCTTGGGGAGCACTGAATTGAACACCACCCAAACAAGTGTCAAAAGCAAAGAACTTTTTATTACTTTTTACAAGTCAGGAGACAGGGAGATAGTTCCCAAAACCCTCTTGTCCCCATGGGGTTAGTACAGGCAGCTTTGATTCAGTGTATGGGGGGTGGGGGCAGAGGGCTCGGCATATACTTTTTTGCTCAAAAAATAGCAACAAACTGCACCCATGGGAGATCGTAGTATAATGAGCTAAAGGTACCCTCAGGACAACTCGAGGTCATCTATGCAGGTCCTCAACCCTGGTCCAGCTCTAACAAGCTCAGGTAAGGGGCTGTCAGCTGAAACACCTAACTGGATATCTCCTTGGCTGAAACTGTTGGTTCTGCAAAAAGAAACACATTCCATCCCTGCTTTTGTCCCATCCTCCTCCTCCCTTCTGCTTGTGGCTTTCAGCCTTCAGCTTTGAGTAACAGCCCACTGCATCCTAGCCAATGTTTTCTCTTTATAATGAATGAAGAAGGGATGATAAAATCTCACGATTTTGCAACCTCTAGGGAAATAATGGATCTAGGCAATGAAGAGCTTCTAGTATCATTTTTAAAACTCACAACTAAGTATTTTGCACCTCCCTTTGGAAGTTTCTAACCCACCTATAAAGTACTTTTGCCTCCAAAATTTGAATCTGAATCTGATCAAGCCAGGTTATAGGAAATGCAGGTCACCGAGGAATAAACATCTCAACATAATACTAGGAAAATCCAGACTGTGTGACCCTCCTCAAGGCAAAAGATCTGGTTTCCTCAACAAATATATTGCAAGGAGTATTAAAAGGGGCAGGAGGAGACCCAGATTAAAACAAACCAGAAATATAGCAAGAAATTACAATATATGGGGGCGCCTGGGTGGCTCAATTAGGTATCTGCCTTCAGCTCAGGTCATGATCCCAGGGTCCTGGGATAGAGCCCCAGTTGGGCTCCCTGCTCAGCAGGAGATCTGCTTCTCTCTCTCTCCTTCTCCCTCTGTGTGTGCTCTTTCTCTAGCTCTCACTCTCTCTCAAATAAATAAGTAAAATCTTAAAAGGAAAAAAAAAAAGAATTGATATATATAGACCTTATTTGAATACCAATATGTACGAACTGCCAAGGAGAAAAAGAAAAAAATCTGCTACAGTGAGAGAAATTTGAACATGAAGTAGGTATTTGATAATATTAGGAAGGTATTTTTCATTTTGGGAGATTATATTTCTCACAAGTCTCTATCTTCTGGAGCTACATGCTAAAATATTTACAGATAAAAAGATACAATGTTTTGTATTTGCTTCAAGGTAATCTGGTGAGGATGGGGAAATGGCAGAGGGAGGAGGGCTGGTGAAACCCAACATCGGTAACTTTAAGGATTTGTGACTGGAGTATGGGGGTTCACTATGTGGTTCTTTTTTGAACATGTTCAAAAATTGTAATAGGAAGGGAAGAAATGGAAAGATATACATCTACATACACACACTATATATAGATTTCCTCCATGAACACCACCATGAACAACATCTAAGTTGGAAAAGACTTTCTTCGGGGCACCTGGGTGGCTGAGTCCGAGATGTGTCTGCCTTCTGCTCAGGTCATGATCCTGGAGTTTCGGGATGGATCCTCACCTCAGGCTCCCTGCTTAGCAGGGAGTCTGTCCGCCCCCGCCCCAACTCTTTTTCCTTCTCCCTCACGGGCTCTCTTTCTCAAACAAATAAAAATTTAAAAAAAGAAAGAAAGAAAATGCTTATAAATGTTATTTGCATACTACTGTCAGGAGCAAAAGATGGGAAGATAAAATTTACTGAAACAAAGATTTGAAAATATGCAATTTGAAACCGAAGTAAATGATTTAAGAAAAATATTTAGCCTGAAATTTAGGATGATCTATGGAAGAGATGAAATCACCCAGGAGACTTAGGAGAGCTTGTCAAAGCTGACTTCAGCCTAGGCTAGGACCAGTTGGGGTCGAATAAAGGAAGTTTTCAGGATCAGTTTGTCTTTGACCTGCCTTTGCCTTTTTTCTTTTTCTTTTTCTTCTTTTAAATAAAAAAGAGTAAGTTGACTTCTCTCACACTCTCTCTGAAAATAATGAGTGCTTTAGTTTCCGTAAAGCCAGCAGGTGGCGCATTTTTTGCTTCCCCCCTCCCCCCCCAAAGCTAAGAAAAATTTGAGAACTGGTATGAATATATGAAATTTCATATATTTCATACTTCGTATTCTGCTTCTCTCAGGGAAACTACTTTACAAGAATACAAGTAGAATCATCTTTGTTTTGCTGTTTCTTTTCCACCTTAGCGAGGGCTTGAATTTTGTATTAATTGTCAAATTCCTAGTTCCACATTTTCCTGTGATAAAATATAGCTGATTCGAATCCCAAGTGGCCGCCAACCTGCACACCGTGAGATGCCTCAGGATGTGACCAAGACCCTAAACTCTGGTGGACCGAAAGCCAAGGTGCATTGCACAGGGTGCTCTGACCCATCGTGTTTTATGGTTTGCATCCTGGGATTTGATGTTGGTTTCAGTGCCTCCAAAAGTTTCCCAGGTGGGACCAAAGGTTTCAGTGCAGCCTGGAACAATCGGAACAATCTCTCCAGCCACCCTGGTGTGGCTCCTGAAGAGCATCCAGGACTGAGGAAGCCATGGTTCCTCATGGCATTGTTCCTCATGCCATGACCCTGCTTCTCTCAGGGTAAGCCCTAAGTGGGCGCTTTCTGGTGGGGAATCCCCGCAGCAGGACGCAATTCAACCTTCTGGTCATGGGCACCAGGACACAAGGGTATCCTCAGCATCTTTGAAACGATCCGGAAGTCTCTGAGAAGAAGCCACGTCAAAATCCCCATTCTCTACCCCTTTGGACTTTGGGCTAAGTTTGGTGTAAATGAATCTGAAAAACAGCTGCAAGTATTTTGTGGTTAGCTCAAAGACAGAGGAAGGGACCCAGGTCATTTCGTTTCTAAAGGAATACCCAACTATCGGTGCCCATTACACATACTTTCATAATAGAAAGTTTTATGAGATCAACTTTATTGCGAGAAATGTCTCAGACAGACGAGCTGTTGGTGCTAATTTGCTATAACTTTCACTGAATCAACCTTTTTATTACTACCTCTAGAAGGATGTTTCATGTAATATATCAGACTCTGGAAGTAGAAGTTAACTTCATAAAATGATTTAATAATAAAAAAACTCACATAAGGCTCTTTCAAACAAACACTAAGAATGTCCTTTTGGGGGCGCCTGGGTGGCTCAGTCGGTTGAGCATCTGGCTCTTGATTTTGGCCCAGGTCATGATCTCAGGGTCGGTGAGATGGAGCCCTGTTTTGGGCTCATGCCCAGTGGGGAGTCTGCTTGTCTTTCTCCTTCTGCTCTCCCCCCCACTTGTGTGCGCTCTCGCTCTCTCTCAAATAAATAAATAAATAAATAAAATATTTCTTCTTTTACAGCTGTCTTATTTACAATAATACTCACCACGAAACTTCAGGAAATCCAGACTACTACAAAGAAGAAAATAAGGATTACCTGTAATTCCACTGGACTTTTAAATATATATGCATCACATATATTCATTTTTGGTTTTGTTTTTATATAGTCTCAATGCCCAGCATGGAGCCCAGTACGAGGCTTCAACTCATGACCCTGAGGTCAAGACCTAAACTGAGAACAAGAATCAGATGCTTTGCCAACTGAGCCACCCATGTGTCCCATGCATCATATGTTTCTAAGTGGAACTCAGTTTGCTGAGTTGTTTTTTTTTTTTTTTTTGGTACCCATCCCCACCCCCAATGACTCCCTTCTTATTTTTTTGTTTGTTTGCTATGTTGTTTTTTTTAAAACAATGTCTTTTATTTAATGATGAATTGTGGACATCATTGCATATTCATAAATATAGATATACCATATTATATTCTTTTTCAAAAAGCACGGAGGAGGAAGGAGTATTTATAGTACTAAGCATAAATGTCTTTAGGGATTTTTTTTTTTAAGATTTTTATTTATTTATTTATTTATTTATTTATTTGACAGAGAGAGAGATCACAAGTAGGCAGAGAGGCAGGCAGAGAGAGGAAGGGAAGCAGGCTCTCCGCTGAGCAGAGAGGCCCGATGCGGGGCTCGATCCCAGGACCCTGAGTTCACGACCTGAGCCAAAGGCAGAGGCTTTAACCCACTGAGCCACCCAGGCGACCCTATCTTTAGGGATTTTTTTAAAAGGATTTTATTTATTTGTCAGAGAGAGAGCACAAACAGGGAAACCAGCAGGCAGAGGGAGAAGCAGGCTCCCTCCTGAGCAAGGAGCCTAGCAAAGGACTCAATCCCAGGACGCTAGGATCACCAAGCGAGCCAAAGGCAGACCCTTAACCAACTAAGCCACCCAGGCAGACATCCCTTTAGGGACTTTTTTTTTTTTAATTGAGAAATAAAATACATAAAGTGTGTGAAGTTTCATGTATATCAGAAAGTTTCATGTATATCCCCATAAATTTTTACATACATAAATGTTAGTTTGCTTGGGCTGCCATAATAAAATACCACAGACTAAGCAGCTTAAATGACAGAAATTTATTTCTCATGCTTTGGGAGGCTGGGAAGTCCAAGATCAAGGTGTCAGCTAGGTAGGTTTCATCCTGAGGCCTCTCTGTCTTGGAGAAAAAGAGAGAAGAGAGAGCTTGCACTCACAAACTCTCTCATATCTCATATAAGGGCACAAGTATCACCAGATCAGGTCTTCACCTTTATGACTCATTTAACTTTAAAGGCCCTGTCCCCCATGCAGTCACACTGGGGGTTACCTTTAACATCTTAAATGGAGGGGGGCACACAATTCAGTCCATAGCAGTAAGGTTATTTTTATTTTTTAAAAAGATTTTATTTATTTATTTGACAGGGATCACAAGTAGATAAAGAGGCAGGCAGAGAGAGAGGAGGAAGCAGGCTCCCTGCTGAGCAGAGAGCCAGATATGGAGCTTGATCCCAGGACCCTGAGATCATGACCTGAGCGGAAGGCAGAGGCTTTAACCCACTGAGCCACCCAGGCACCCCAGTAAGGTTATTTTTAAAGAAGAATAAAGCTTTATATACTATATTACTTAAGTTATATATCTGCATACACAAAAAATTAAATTATTTCATTGGATAATTCAGGAAAATGATTTTTATGGATCCTTTGGAATTTGTTCCTTACTGGAACATGAGCAAAGTGGACATGAAGTCCACTGGACATGAAGTCCACTTCTGGACACTGACTTAGTGTCACTTGGAATTTGTTTCTTACTGGAAACTCCCTATGAGCAAAGATTTGTGTCTTTTCTATTCATTGCTAAATTCTCATGTCCAGAACACAGTGAGTAGCATATAACTGGTGCTCATTGTTGAATGAACAATGGAATCTTTTCTTTTCTTTTCTTTTCTTTTTTTTGTGGGAGGGGGAGGAGAGAGGGAGTATCAGAGCTTAGGAGCCACAGAACATTAGCACAGACTGCCTTGACTGAATCTCAGTTCTATTACTTACCAGTTCTTTTACCTGGACAAGTTACTTAACCTCTCTGTGCCTTAGTTTTCTCTTCTGCAAAATGGGTATTTTAGGATTGTTGTAGTAAGGATTAAATTAATTAATAGGCTTAAACCATTTAATATAGGATTTACTATATCCTAGGTAAAAGTAAATACCCTGAAGTAGGGTAATGTTAAGTATTTACATTTAGAGTTAATTGTTCTTTTTATATGCAGTCACAACCTAAGAAAATATCCTGTGAAGTCAGTTATATGGGATGTTGTTTGCCTTGGCTGTTGAAGAAATATTGAGACATACAGCAGTGATGTGACTTGTGGTATTCAAAGTAAGACAGTATGTTTGCATTTTCCTGGAACTGTTTATTAGTTGGATTTTTATAATTATTTAATCAGTGGTTTACATGCTATGAACCTAGTTTGAGCTCCTAAATTCAATATATGCATGCAACATCTATAAAGTCACTAATTTGTGAATATATACAGTCTCCTATCTTTTGGATCCTGTTATGATTTTTAGAAATATAAGTTTATATCCTCCTTTAGTTATTAGGTATTTTCTCAAACAGTGGAAGCTGAAAGTACAACTACTAACATGCAGAATCCCATAGAGGGTAAAAATAGAAAAAGAAAAAGAAACAAAAACAAAAAAGAAAAAAACCATATAGAATCCTTAAATCTGGGGGTGATGAAAAGGGAGTCCTCAAAAAGTAAGTAAATAAAAATTAAAGAACCACTGCTTTAAAAACAAAAACAACAAACCAAAAGAACTCCACTGCTTTAGTGGCTCCATTATATAATTTCCACATATAACAAATTCTTGTAATTTCCTAATAATATATTGTAAATCTTGATCTCCTCATCAGAATTGTAGAGATAGATCTCTCTCCGGCCGTTCGCCTCTGAAACCAGAAGTCCGCTTTTGTCCCAGGCCAGCCTGTGCACAAAATACAACTCCCAGGATTCCTGCGGAGGAGCTCCCGGAAGTTGTAGTTCATTCTACTTTCCGCTACCGCCCACCCTGCCTGTCTTGTCGCAGCCCGCGCCCTGGGCTCCGGCTCCGGATGAGGACCGCCCGTAGTCATCTTCTGGGATTTTCTTTATTACTTTGTCTTTTTATCTTTCTTTCTCGATTTATCATTTTTGTCTCGTGTTTCCCCTGTTAGCTGTTACGCACGCCCAAGGACGACTGTTCAAGAGAAGCTGGAGCAAGCGTTAACCCGGAAGGAGTGAACCCGGATGTGAAAGTGAGTCAGTGTTTGTCGGGCTGAAATGTAGCAGGTCACAGAAGGTTCCGGTTTCAGAAAGGAAAGCTGTCGTCCTTTCTTGTTTTTCTTAGGTACTCACACTTATTTTTTTCCCCCTCTTTTTTGATCTCAAAAAGTGTTTTCCCACCCCCATTTTCCCCTCATGTTGTCTCCATAGGATCACTCCGTATACTGAGTTACGAAGTACGGCTTACACGTGTTGTTCTGGCGCAGGCTTAGTGTCACTTCTGACCTGCCTGCCGACTCCGAGAATTGTTCCTAGAGTGTCAGAGTAATGCTGCTCCTGAGGTGGGTGATGGAGAGGACTGGCCGTGCTCGAGCATAGGTAACCCTAGCGAGTCAACGTCTCGGTTTAGGGGGAGAGGGGTGTGTTCTCTCTTAACATTGAGGTTCAAGACCTTAAGAGTTACTCATTCTACTACTGTTTCGAGGGTGGACATTTTAGCTAAAAGTGTTCTAACAAAAATTTGTCATCCTTTTGTCCATTTTTTTTCCGAATGGACACACTTGTCTGATCTGCTTGAGACTAGATGTAAAGACACACGGGAACTTCTGAAGGACTGTGACGTGTGGCTGCTGGGCATTGGTGCATTCTTCCCCAGTCTTTTTCCAAATGTGCTTCAGATGTTAAAGTTTATTAGCAGAATCCTGCAAAATCTGGATGCATGGGAGACCACTCCGAATATTTTAGTTTCTAGGAGATTGTGATATTCAAGTTAGCTGACTTATAATGATCAAGTGAGTTGATACATGAATGCGCCTTCTAGGATAGTAGGAACACTGGAGACAATAAAGGTTAATTATCATAAAATTTTGACCCTCATTTCAACTTTGAACTTCAGAATTTTAGGAGTTAAGTGTTTTTCCTAAAATACTTTTATCTTTTCCCTTTGTTAATAAAGCTGTTCTGTGCTTTTGTTAGCTTTTGATTATGTTTATTAGAGAGCTGAAGAGCAGGAAATTAGTGTACACAGCCAGTTTCACCTAAGTTGTAATTTTTTTTAATCACATTTTTTTAAAAGATTTTATTCATTTTATTTATTTGACAGATAGAGAGATCACAAGTAGGAGACAGGGAGAAGCAGGCTTCCCGCTGAGCAGAGAGCTCCATGTGGGGCTCGGTCCCAGGACCCCGAGACCATGACCCAAGCCGAAGGCAGAGGCTTAACCCACTGAGCCACCCAGGCGCCCCTAAGTTGTAGTTTTTTAAAGTAACTACTTTTTCTGATTGTAACAGTAATACATGCTGTGTGTATAGAAAAATTAAAAACGCTGAAACGTAGAAAAAACAGAAAGCAAGCAAAAGGTATCCACACAAATAGAGATAATCTTTTTAACATTTTGGCATGTTTTTTTTTAGGTTTTTTCCCCCCCAAAAATATTGTTTACTTATTTTCCTTGTATATCATATATCATAGAAAATTTTGAAAACCTAATTGAGATTATATTGTTTTCCTTTCTGCTTTTTTCATTTAATACAAATATTGCCACTGTCCCTTCTTACCAGACCTACTTTCTTAATCTGCTAATATCTGAAGTTTTCCTCCTCTAGGATCTTAGCTGAAAGGGAAGCACCGGATTGCAGAATTGAAAATGGAAAACACTGAGCTCTGAACAGGCAGACCACATTCTAGTATGAGCTCTGCCTCTGGCTAAGTAAATAATCATGATTAAGTTACTTGATTTCCTTGGACATCTGGATACCTAAAATTAAAGAATTAGACAAGAAAACAGTTAATATTTCCTTCCAGCTTTAGAAATCTATGTATATGTGAACCACCTAAAACTTGCATGATTATTTCCTACCTTTCAAGTGCTTGTTCATATACTCAGTTCCACATCCTGGATACCTCCTAGAAAGTAGCTTATTTAACCCAGTCTACTGATGTATTTATTAATTATGCTCCTACTCATTTGCCATTGTTAATTATATACATTGAGTGGATAGAAAATTGTGCTATCTTCATTTATTTTAATAAGTTATATTCAAAGGTATGAAGAATTATTTTCCTTTTATGGTTACTGAATTTTCAGACTGTGTTTCGAGCTGGCTGTGCCCATAAACTGAACAAGATTTCTTGAGGCTCCTTCCAGCTTTTGTCTTTGTAGAGCTGAATTTTTTTTTTTTTCAGATTGTGTTTATTTTATTTCAGATGCTGAGATGAATCGTCACCTGTGTGCTTGGCTTTTTAGACATTCATCTCTTAATGGTCCCTGCCAGTACCACCTCCATTCCCAATCTCATCAGTTTACACAGATCCATCTTGATACAAGGCTGTGGATTTTTAGACAAAGCAATCCCATTCTCTATCATCTGTTAAATAAGAATTGTCCCAGGAGTTACTGTCATCAGTCCAAGATGCTGTGGAAGCATAAAGCACTTCAGAAATACATGGAGGACCTGAACAAGGAGTACAGGACGCTTGACGACTGTTTGCAGTGTATGTCTATGAATGAAGGGGACCGGAAGTCCCTGAATCGAAGGCATGCTGAGTTGGCACCACTTGCGGCCATTTACCAAGAAATTCAGGAGGCTGAGCAAGCAATTGAAGAATTAGATTCAATGTGTAAAAGTAGGTAAAAAATATGTGTGTGTAAACGATGTGATTGATTTTATAGGTTAAAGCTTTATTGAACACAGTCTTTTAGCTACAGTGTAGCCTAGAATGGCTACACTCTGTACTCGGAAAAGACAGGATTCTACTGTATGTTTGATGTATTTTGGCTACTAAAACCAACTCTTTTTTTTTTTTTTTTTTTTTAAAGATTTTATTTATTTATTTGATAGACAGAGATCACAAGTAGGCAGAGAGAGAGAGGAGGAAGCAGGCTGTCCGCAGAACAGAGAGCCCGATGCGGGGCTCGATCCCAGGACTCTGGGATCATGACCCGAGCCGAAGGCAGCAGCTTTAACCCACTGAGCCACCCAGGCGCCCCCTAAAACCAACTCTTAAGAGACCAAGCTCCCCGTGGTGCTTGCCAAGAAGTTTTTAGGGTCTAGGCGACTGAATATTGACCTTTACAGAAGCTTTAATTTATTGAGCAGGCCTTTCCTGAGCACTGTCCTGCGTATGTAGCAGAGACACAAAAATGCAGTTCCTACCCCAGCAAAGGGCTTGTAGGGTCCAGGTATTATTTCATCATCCCAGAAAGAACCCTGCACCTTGTAGCCACTTGCCCCAATTCCCCCTTCCTACCAACCTGAGGCAATAGCTCATCTATTTTCTAGATTTCCTTATTTCAGGCATTGTATATAAGTGGAGTATAATACATCATTTGTGATTGGCTTCCTTCATTTAGCATAATATTTTCAAGTTTCATCTATGTTGTAGCATGTATTTGTACTTAATGTCTTTTTATTGTGGAACTGCATTCCGTTGTATGGATTTACCACATTTTATTTTTATTTATCCATTCATTACTTACTGGATATTGAGTTATTTCCACTTGTTGGTTATAACGAACAGTGGTGCTACAATTGCCTATCATAACTCTGCATTTAACCTTTTTTTTTTTTAAGATTTTATTTATTTATTTATTTGTTTTAGAGAGAGAGAGAGCGAGCGAGCACAGGCAGAGAGGCAGGCAGAGGCAGAGGGAGAAGCAGCCTCCCTGCCAAGCAAGGAGCCTGATGTGGGACTCGATCCCAGGATGCTGGGATCATGACCTGAGCCGAAGGCAGCCGCTTAACCAACTGAGCCACCCAGGCGTCTCTGCATTTAACCTTTTGAGAAGTTACCAGACTTTCCAAAGTGGCTGCACTATTTTTACCCTGCCCTTTTGATTCATGCCATCCTAGTGGGTATAATGATACCTGATTGTGGCTTTGATTTGCATTTCCCTGATTAATGATGTTGAACATCTTTTCATGTGCCTGTTGGCCTTTTGTATCTCATCTTTCGATAAATGACTGTTCAGATCCTTTGTTCATTTTTAAAATGAGTTAGTTGTCCTGTTATTGAATTGTGAGACTTCTTTATATTATAGCCACAAATTCCTTATCAGATATATGATATGCAAAACTTTTCTTCTGTTCTATGGGTTATCTTTTGAAGCAGCATAATTTTTTTTTTTTAAGATCCTATCCATTTATTTGACACAGAGAGACAATGAGAGAGGGAATACAAGCAGAGTGAGTGGGAGGGAGAGAAGCAGACTTCCTGCCGAACAGGGAGCCCCATGGCGGAGCTGTATCCCAGGACCCCGAGATCATGACCCAAGCTGAAGGCAGATGCTTAACCGGCCGAGCCACCCAGGCGCCCCTAAGCAGCATAATTTTTTCATTTTGATGGTGTCAAATTTATCATTTTTTCTCTTGTTGCTTGTGTTTTTGGTGGTATATCTAAGAAACTGTTGTGTAACCCAAGGTTACAAAGAGTACATCTGTGTTTTCTTCTGAGAGTTAAATTTTTTAACTTTACATTTAATTCTTTGATCTATGTGAGAGATGTTTATTTTTAGTTTTTGTATTTCTTAATTGCTAATTGCCTTAACAGTTTTTCTCATATGAAAATTACCAAAATGTACAGAAGTTGAGAGAAAGGCACAGTGGACTAATCAAGGATTCAACATGAAACCAGATAGTACTACAGGCTTTTAGTTTCTAAACTTCTGTGCTCCATCCTGTTCCATTAAGTTATAACTGTAAAGTTCTGGATTTTCTGCCTTCTGTTGGTGGTACCATGAGTCTCTCACTATGTTTAATGAGGATTTTTTTTTTTTTTTTTTTACTCTTTGCATTATGCCACTCAAATTTGTAATCAATTAGTTTGGGGAAGGTTCTTTGCATATAATAGGAATTTACTAAATGCTTCTAAATTAAATTGACATAATCTCTTTCAGCCTTGGTTGTATCAGCATTATACAATGGTGTATACATTGTATCACCAGTATAATTGAGATTGGATTGGATTGTTTCCGAAGTCTTCTAGGTCTAAAATCCTGCTATTCTGTAATAACAGTGATAAAAGTGACATTTACTGCCCTACCATATGCCAGACACTAAGCTAAGTATTTTATAAATATTTTCTCATTTGAGTATTTACAATAATCTTTTGAGATAGGAATTATTATTAATGTCCCCATTTTATAGATGGAGAAACTGAGAGCTTAAAATGTCAGAGGTCACTAAGCCAATCAGGCAAGGAGCAAGGATTTATACTCAGTCAGTGAGATTCCACAGCCTGTCTTATCCACTGCATGAGTCCAGTTCCAATAGAGTCTGCCTCTGCCTCTGTAGTGTACCCTTCATGAGTCCCCTTCTATTTCTGCCAATTTATATCTTTATTATAGCTCATCCTGGATAATTACAATACATTCCTAACTTTTCGTGCCACTTCCAGGCTTTCCCAGTCCGAGTACAACCTTAATCAGATTACTCCCTGCTCAAATTTTTCAGTAGCTCCCGTTGCCTATAAATATAAATTTCTCGATTTCATATTTAAGAGCCTTTGCAGAAGGGCCCCTGGGTGGCTCAGTCAATTAAGCATCTGCCTTCAGATCAGGTCATGATCCTGGGGTCCTGGGATCGAGTCTGCTTCTCTCTCTCCCCTGTGCCCCTCTCCCAACCCCACTTGTGCTGTCTCTCTCTCTCATAAATAAATAAAATCTTAAAAAAAAAAAAAAAGGAGGGCGCCTGGGTGGCTCAGTGGGTTAAAGCCTCTGCCTTCGGCTCAGGTCATGATCTCGGGGTCCTGGGATCGAGCCCCACATCGGGCTCTCTGCTCAGCCAGGGAGCCTGCTTCCTCCTCTCTCTCTCTCTGCCTGCCTCTCTGCCTCCTTGTGATTTCTATCTGTTAAATAAATAAATAAAAACTTTAAAAAAAAAAAAAAAAGGAGCTTCTGAAAACTGACACCAGCCTCTCTGTATAATGTATTAATTCCCTTTGCATATGCTACCTTCCAAGAAAAATAGATAACTTGCTGTTCCCTGAATATACACGTCATCCCATTTCTGTCTTTGCACACATTGTTACCCACCAATTCCACCTTGTTAAAATTCATTTCACTTATAAAGTATGGCTTAGATGTCATACTTTGCTTCATTCCCCTCCGTAAAACAAAAATGTTATCTTTCTCTGTTTTGAATTTTGATCCTTTATGTAATTGTCTTGATTTCTGCCCCTTCCCTCATTATCTGTTTCTCAAAGACAGAGCCTGTGTCTTACTCATTTTTATATTTCCTGTAGCACTGAACGTAGGATATAATAGACTCTCAAATCTTTCTTGATATAATGAAACTGAATTAGGTTAGATTTCAGACATCAGAAAATAAGAGGCCACAGAAATAATTTTATGTGACTGCATCTCAGGTTTTTCTGATATCTTTGACACAGCAGGTACCTATATGGAGTAATGCCAGCCTAGTGTCCATTTGTGGCATAAATACATGATATAGGTCACTAGTGATATTACAGTTCTGCAACAGGTGATCTGTAATTAGAATTTAATTCAGAGGACATCTATCCAGGAAGCCTTCCTCAAGTGCTAAGGTCTGGGTTAGACCCCCCTCCTTTGTGCCTCCATGGCACTGTCCTATCCCATACTGTACTCATATGTACATGTCCTATTTCCCACCAGACTGAGCCATTTAAGGCCTGGAACCACATTTTAGTCATCCCTATGTCCCCCAAAACTAGCAGAGTATCTGGTGCATATTAAGTGTTAGATGTTGAAGATATGAATGAGGAATAGAATCCTACCAGGTGTTAATGGCTTCCATGACCAGGGAAGAAGTTTCAAGAGCCTTCTCCATTTTATAATTAGGACTTTTCATTTCTGTTTTCTTCTTTGCTATTAAGAATCAAACATTTCGGGCGCCTGGGTGGCTCAGTGGGTTAAGCCGCTGCCTTCGGCTCAGGTCATGATCCCAGGGTCCTGGGATCGAGTCCCACATCGGGCTCTCTGCTTGGCAGGGAGCCTGCTTCTCCCCTCCCCTCTCTGCCTGACTCTCTGCCTGCCTCTCTGCCTACTTGTGTAATCTCTGTCTGTCAAATAAATAAATAAAATCTTTAAAAAAAAGAAAAAAGAATCAAACATTTCTACATCAGCTGGCAAGCATCACCACTAACAAATGGAGTCTAGGTATCCAGAGCAATGGAGTCAAAGGTTGTAAGATCTACTATCTCTCATTGTTAGCTTTTTTGTTGGGAGTTCCAGGATTTAACTTTCTCTCTTGAAATGATGTGAAAAGGACAATTGTTTCCATAAAACAGAGGTTACAAAGATGTTTCGTTTGACTTACATGGTGCTTTTAAAAAGTGTTCACTAGGTATAAATATTTCAAGAGATTTCAAAATTTTAAGAGTTCTTATTTCTGACTTTGGGGGGAAGAAAATGGAGGCTTCAGCCCTCCTGGATTACCCACAGTGTGCTGAGTAATGGCTGCCACCTTTAAGACAAGAAGCGGTCACTCCAGTTTACTCCAAAACTTAACTTATTTGGATTTATATTTAATTAACCAGTCCTTTTTCAAACTTGCTTTATTAATTATTGATTTCTGTAATTAGTTTTAGACATTCAAATCATAAACTTTTGGGCAATGATCATACTTCCTTACATGCTGAGTTTTTTTAGACATGCTTCACAAGTACTTATTAATTAATTAATATTCTCCAGCTATTCTGACTGTTCTTTTGTATAATCCCTCCTTCACAACTGAAATAAAATTTATAAACAGAAATTAGCTAGCTATTTAGGTGTTTTCCTGTATTTAAAAACATAAATTTTTGTTGATGGTTTGTAGGTCTAAATAAACAAGATGAAAAGCAGTTACAAGAACTCGCATTGGAAGAGAGGGAAACCATTGCTCAAAAAATCCATATGTTATACAGTGAGGTATGTTTTAGGGGGTGAACTGCTCAATTGTGTTACTATAAAAGCCTGTTTCACGAGGCTATACTTTGGTGTTCAAAGTGCTTTCCAAACACCAGTTTATTAATCCTTCTTTTATGGTGAATGAGTAAACTGGGTTTAGTACTATAATATGCTTCAGAATGAGGTTGAACTGATTGGGATGCCAGAGAATAAAACATCTCCCCCCTCACCTCCACGAGCAATTGTATTCCAAAGCTGTTGACTTGCCAGCCAAGATGGCAGATGCTGGTAAAGAAACTTAGTTTACCAAGAGGAAGAATCAGGTTTTTAAGCCTTAGAAAAGGGTAGTGGTACATAGTGATTGTGTTAATTAAGGATTGAAAATTTGCTTTCTGTATAGAGTGGAGTGAATCCAAAGGTACAGACATAGTTGGTTCATACCAAGTCTTTAGCTCCTTGTAGTTCAATGGATGATTTGTCTAAAAGACAATGAAAACCACAGTGCTGTATGGCATATGTAGTTTCTTCCTTTCTGTCCTGTTTGCCCTTGTCCTGCCTTCGGTCCCCCTACTCTGGGACTCCATAGAGGGGCTCGTTGAGGGGAATGAGGTGGAGGTTATCAGTTACTGTTATCACTGATTTAACCAGCAAGTCAAAGGCAGAAAGACTGTCACTCTTGATCTGATATTCCCTCTCACAGACTACCATTTCTAACAAAGATGGAGTATTTCAAAAATTGGCAGTAGGGAGAGTCATGGCATGTAGGTAGTTTGATTTGAAAAACTTTTCACTAATAAATAAAAAATAAAATTGCATCTCTTTTCTTCTTTAGAAGGAAGCTAGTTACTTTATTAGGAAGCCCCTTGTTTTCTTGTTACGGCTCAGAAACTGTTTCGGCCTTATCCTGGGAGTCCTCAATATATTCTTTAAGCAGAACAGCTCTACTGAGGACACAGGGCATGACCTGGGGCCAGCTGTCATCTGTGGCAGGAGAAAATACACAATCATTTGTAAAGAGCCCTCATTTTCTCCAAGTGAAGACTTTTCAAAGCTTCGCTTCATTCATTAGATGAAAGAAGCTGCTGTTTAGAGCTAATAAGAGGCAAAATCTGAAAAAAATTGAATGGAATGCTCCGGACTTTGATTTAAACTTGGGCATTTTAGAAAATTAAGATAATCTGATAGCATTGTGGAGAATATCCTGACAAGTAACTCCATTGTTAGCATGAATTGATCACTTATTTTAGGTCTAATGCAGTCTACTTATTGTAGCATTTAATGACTAGACCTCATTGGGATACTATATAATTTTGTTAATCACTGACTGTTTTTTTTTAATGTTTAGAGGTCTTTTGTCTAAAATCAAGCAATAGTATAATCATGGAAAATATACATACAAATGCTGATCTTTTTTTCCATTTTCAGCTTTTCCAGAATCTAGTGCCAAAGGAGAAATATGACAAAAATGATGTTATTTTAGAGGTGACATCTGGAAGAACTACTGGAGGTCAGTTAAATAATTTTATTGTAAATGATCTAAAAAAACACTTAAATTTTACCTTGGTTCGATACCATATAACTTTAACAGTCCAGTAAATGTGTTTCACTATGGAAACAGTTACTCCTTATTTCCCAGGGGGGCCTGTACCTAAGAATGGCTCTCTTTAAAATAATCTGTGCTGACTGAATATTTTTTGTATCTTTTTTAGGTGATATCTGCCAACAGTTTACTAGGGAAATATTTGATATGTACCAGAATTATTCAAGCTATAAAAACTGGAAATTTGAACTCCTCAATTATACACCAGCTGATTACGGTAGGGATATTTGAGGGTTTAGTCCATAGATGATGCTGAAAATTATTTTACCTCTGATCTTGATTAGAACCATGTTGTCCCATTTTTTTAAAAGATTCTATTTATTTATTTTTGCAAGAGAGAGAGCACACATGAGTTGGGGACAGGCAGAGGGAGAAGCAGACTCCCCACTGAGCAGGGAGTCCAATGTGGGACTCGATCCCAGGACCCTGGGATCATGATCTGAGCTGAAACCAAGAGTTGGACACTAAAATGAGTCACCTAGGCACCTCAAGTCCTTAAACTTTTAAATACTCAATTATGTTAAATCAGAACATATGATAGTATCTTTTTTCCTCATTCTTTTAAGCCATATGAAAGTTTTTTTCTTCTTGCTTATCTTCTTGCTTATATTGATACCCAATAATAAAGTAATTCTTTTAAGCCATATGAAAGTTTTTTTCTTCTTGCTTTTCTTCTTGCTTACATTGATACCCAATAATAAAGTAGGGAAAGAGGATTAAAGTAAGTTAAACAATAGAGAAAAATGAAAGCTAGTATCTAGAATAAGTAAGTTGTGCTTGGTATAGGTTTTATTTTTTATCTTTTTTAAGATTTTATGTATTTATTTGACAGAGAGAGTATAAGCAGGGGGAGCAGCAGGCAGAGGGAGAGGAAGAAGCAGGCTCCCCACTGAGCAGATATAGGACTCGATCCCAGGACCCTGGGATTACAACCTGAGCCAAAGGCAGATGCTTAACCGACTGAGCCACCCAGGCATCCCTTGGTACAGGTTTTAAATACGGCCACTGGTCAAGGAAGGGGAATTGAGAGAAGAGGGAAGAAAAAACCAGAACAACCACATGGTGGTGGGAAAGATCTTGGTGTGTGTGTGTAGGGCAATGTTAGGAAGCCAGTCTACCCACAGCATATCTGTGGCAGGAAGACATAGTAAAAGGTGAAAGATACATATGATTAGAAGAGAAACCAGAGTATGTGATGGGAAGACATAGGAAATGAGTTCCAGGGGGTAGAATTTGAACAGCCTTAAAAGCAGAACAGGCCTTGATTGTTAGAGAGTAACAACCTGTTGAAGATTTTATCAGTAAGCATATGATCTGGGGGCACCTGCTCCTGGTTGCTCCGTCAGTTAAGCCTCCAGCTCTAGGTTTCAGCTCAGGTCATGACCCTGGTTGTGAGCTTGAGCTCCACGTCCAGCTCTGTGCTCAGTGCGGAGTCTGCTTCAGACTCTGTCTCCCTCTGCTTTCCCATGCCCTGCTCCCTTGCTCTCTCTCAAATAAATAAATATTTTTTTAAAAAGGCACATGATTTGGTAAATACATATCTTAGGGAGATTATTTAGATAGCAGTGTGCGGGATGGACCAAGAGGTTCCATTTAAGGCAAAGTGCAGAGTGGTTGCTAGAGCAATCCCGGTGTGACTAAGACTTAGACCTGGCATAGACCTTGGCAGACCTTTACAGGAAGAGTGGACAAAAGACGGGCCAGTGCTTGCTCCTGTGTCCTGCATACAGTGTAGGTGATCTGATCCTCATAGCCCTGTGAGATAGGTAGTATTAGTCCCATTTTACAGATGAGGAGCTGGGTTCAGAGAGTAAGTGACTGATCCAAGACCACACAGTACATAATGGCAGTCCTGGGATTGAACTAAGATTTGTCAGATCCAGAACCACACTACATTCCAGTAGTCTGTTCTGATGCAAACAAGATGAGCCACGAGGATCCTGATCTTCCTAGCCAGAAAGACTGTGATACTCGTTCAAGTTGGAGAGCAGAGCCCATACAGGAAGAAAAATGATAAGTTGTTTTTGAATGACTAACTCTATGGTTATTGTGAACGCCCATTTAGAAATATCCAGTAAATGCTGAAGTTGTGTCAGCGGAGCTTTGGCGAGAGAACAGAATGAAGGAGAGGGATTCAGTAGCCCTTAGCACAAAGGTGGTATCTGACACTGAGAGATTATGTGAGGGAGAGGCTAGGGAGAGGGAACATTCAGGGCGCCAAACCCTACGTAATGGCCACATTGAGAAAGATTGACTCTTGGCAAAAGAAAGAGAGGAGTGAGATAAGCAGGAAAAGGATGACTACAGTATAATATTATGGAAGCTAGAGATGGGAGAGTTTCAAGGGGAATATAATCAGGAACAGCAGCATTTGGGGGCATTTGGCTGGCCCAACTGATGGAGAATGTGACTCTTCATCTTGGGGTTGTAGGTGTGAGCCCCATGTTGGGTGTGGAGCTTACTTAAAAGAAAAATCTTTAGAAATGACAGCATCATGAAAGAGAGAATGGTGGCAAATGTCAGCAGTGACCTCTCTCAGATATTTTAAACCCAGCTTTTAAGAATGACGGATGAGCTCAGTAGTAACAGGAAGAGTGATTTGGTTCTAGGGACGTAGAGCAGCCTAAACAATCCTAGACAAT
>RCUC01156997.1:0-11516 GCA_003697995.1 Taxidea taxus jeffersonii | reverse complement strand
AATATGGAAATATAAATATATTATATAATAGAAAATATTATATTGTGTATGTTATATAATACATAAGACAAATATAATGTATACACATATAATTATATATATTATATAAATATAATTCTATTATATGGAGGTTTTGTTTTTCTGTTATAAAAGGTATACACAGTCATTAAAATTTTTTACATAGTTACAACACTTAAAACTTTGAATAAATTTCTCCAATTTTCCTGGCTTATATTTAGTGATCCTGACTATTATGTCTTATCGTGACAGGACTGAATTATTGTCAAACCACTCTCTCCTACTCAATCCATTGTAAATCTTTCAAACAAAGCGATGGATCCACAGTCTCAAAGACCAGGCACTCAGGACTCCTTGGAAATTTCTGATAGCAAACCTATTCCAGCAGACCTCTAACTGCTCCAAATCTCTTGCACCCTCTCCGTGTTTAGACAGTTCCCCATTGTGGGAAAGAAAAGCCTGCCTTCATGAGATAGCCTGAAAAACTCCATTGCCTGCCAATCAGATGCACCTGTGAGACAGCCTGATTAGAGCCCAGGATGCCTGAAGCCCCGAGGTCACTAAAGTTAGGCAGATACAGAATACAGATGGAGAAGCAGCTCAGGTTGTGCTCTCTGGCTCATGAGATTGAGCCCCTTGCTGGGCTCCACACTCAGGGCAGAGACTTCTTGTTCCCCTCCCTTAAAATAAATAAACTTAAAAAAAAAAAGAATTCAGCTGGCTTATTTCAGCTCGTTCAGAGTTTGTACTGCTGAGGAGATATGGACACACTTCTCTATTCAGATTGATCTTCCCAGGTCCAACATTTGGTTTACAGCAGTGAAATATCCAGCAAATTTGCTAACACTGATCCCTTCAGGGTCACACACATGGCCACCTGTCACACTCAGCAGGGACACTGACCTCAACCTCCCTCTTCCCTGGCCCCAGAGGGCTCATTTCAGCCTCTTCTGTACCACCACACTCAGACTCGAGCACAGCGTCTGTCAGAGGGGGAATCCCACAAGATCCAGAGTCTTGTGGAGGGGACTGCCTGCCTAATGGAGGGGACTGCCTGCCTAAGGGATAAATCAGTATTTCATGATCATTCCCCCCCAAGCATATCTTCTGTGATTATTATGTGAAAAAGAACATTTGTCCCTCTCTTCATCTTGAGTGTCAGAGACACTTTTCTGTCACCTAAGCCATAGTACTTGCACAGAAAAATAGGTTTGATCCGGGGAGAAGAGGGTAGCAACGCATCCCACAACGCTAGATTTTCAATTAAGAAATATCCTGCAGGGCCGCCTGGGTAGCGCAGTCGGTTAAGCATCTGGCTTCAGCTTAGGTCATGATTTAAGTTCCCGATATAGAGCTCTGGTGTCAGGCTCCCTGCTCAGTGGGGAGTCTATTAGTCCCTCTCCCTCTGTCCCCACCCATGTGTGCTATCTCTCTCAAATAAAAAAATAAAATAGAAATATCCTCCAAAACCAAAGTTCTTAAAACAAATATCTGCCTGGTTATGCAATCCTGACCACATTATCTGGGCTTCATGGTTTGGGACATTTTATTTCCCTAACTTGAACTTCCCACTTGCTAGAAAAAAGTGATCACAAGTGTGACCCCCAGTGAAAGGATCCAGTGCAGTTTAACCTAATTAAAAGCTAACTAGAGGGCCCTAGGCTTGGCTATGGCAGAGTGGCCCCTATCTGACCTACCCAACAATAAAAGCCGGAAAACAACCACCATCCACTCACCCCTAACAAAAAATAACCGTTGAAAGCTATCGGAGGACAACAAAGGTACTCAGGACTTAGGAGAGAGAAGGGTCACTCAGGGAGGGGAGCTGGATCGCCTCCAGAGGTTTCCACCCACTGAGCCTTTGCTAACTCACAGTGCAGCCCAACACGGTCCAACACTGGACAGGGGACATCTACACTGGAGTTTGTGGCGACAGAAGCAACTAGGAATGGAGGACTCAAGATCCTGGAGAAAAAGGACCTGGAGAGAGAGGGGACCCACGTTGCACGTGGAACCTACAGTGGAAGGACCTGCTGATGCCTGAGGTGCACATTGCAGAGCGGGACAGCGCAACGCGTGGGCTGATGCAGCCAGGCTAGAAAGCAATGCCTGGTCCCATGAGAGGAATGCATGCCTGATAGTACAGTGACTAAGAACAGAAATAAACAAAGCAGCACAAAAACAAGCAAGAAGGGGCACCTGGGTGGCTCAGTCATTGGGCATCTGCCTTGGGCTCGGGTTATGGTCCTGGGGTCCTGGGATCGAGCCCTGCATCGGGCTCCCTGCTCAGTGGGAAGCCTGCTTCTCCCTCACCCACTCCTCCTGCTTGTATTCCCTCTCTCTCTCTCTCTCTCTCTCTCGGTCAAATAAATAAATAAAATATTTTTTTTAAATGAGCAAGAAGTTGGTGCAGATCAGCAGACTGCCAAGCATGATTCACCCAAGCTTCTGTACTTAAAGTGTAAGGAAGGATGAAACCATAGTAGTAACTTAAATTGTAAGATATTTGCAAGCAGAGGTAAAAAGAGATGTACAAGATGAACATAGAGACCTATGAATAATTGGATAAATGGAGACATCTTTGATATCTGGATAGGAAGACTCAAAATTATAAAGATACCAATTCTTCCTACAGTAATCTGTGTATTTAACATGATTCTGGTTGAAATCCCAAAAGATTACTGGTAACACTAGATGAAAATTCTAAAATATAGACTAAACCTGTGAGAATATTCAGAAAATGTTTGAAAAAGAAATTAGTGAGTTTAAATGGTTCCTGCCAGATTAGATTATAAAAGTTATAACAGGGATCATTCTCTTGATCACTGGGATAGAGTAGATTCTAAATGGATTCACAAGAAGCCTAAAGAAACCACAAAACACAAACCATAACAGTTATGCAACATAATGTAGGTCTTTCCATATATTGTGATTTCATTTCTATAACATATACTTTGACACATTTCAGATTTTTGTTTGCTTTAAGGAAGTAGGAACTAAGGGTTTTTCCCAGGGAGTTCACCATCACTGAGTGCCCAGATTACAAATAATTCTTGTGTGCCGCTTCCTGGGACTCATTCACAGTCTCGCCCTTTACCTGCACTACCGTAATCACTGTAGTCTCATGAGTTTTTACGTGCAGAGATCAAATAGACCTGATTTTTTATTTCCAGAATTTCTCCCAGCTACTGTTACATATTCTTTCATAGAACCTTTTAAATTATTTCATTAAGTTACAAAAATAAGTGTTTTCTTTTTTGTTTATTTGTTTGGTGTGTGACTGCATTTAACTTGTTGATAGATTTGGGAAGAGGTGACATCTCTACCATGTTGACTCTTTGGGCCCAATCAGAAGAGAAGTTGATAGTTTCCTTAAAGGAGGCATATTTCCAAAATAAAGGATAGAATGCATGTATTTATTATTCAGGTATAATAATTTGTATAATCTGCCAATGACTGAAAGATTTAAGTTTCTATAATTAGGTTATAGTTTCCACAGTTTTTATCTGAAGGGTAATCTCTGCTATTTTTAATTTTGATGTTCATAAATGTTGAACTCGCACATTTATTTTTATTTTTTTTATTATTTTATTTTTTTCATGAACTCACACATTTTTAAATGCTTACCAATTCTTCTACATTGGCTCTGATGTGCTAGATCAGACTCTCCTATGTGAGCTTCTTCAAGATATGAGATTTTTACATTTTAATTCCAGTATAGTTAACGGTGTTATATTAGTTTCAGGTGTACAATATGACTCAACACTTCACTACTCAGTGCTCATAAGTGTAGTCTTTGTCCCCACCACCTGTTTCCCCCACTCCCTGCCTCTGGTAACAGTCTGTTCTCTATAGTTAAGAGTCTGGTTTTTTATGTCTTTTTTGTTCATTACTTTCTTAAATTCCACAAAGCAGTAAAATCATATGGCATTTGTCTTTCTCTGATTTATTTCACTTAACATGATACCCTCTAGCTCCATCCATGTCCTTGCAAATGGCAATATTCCATTCTTGTTAACACCTGGATAACATCCCATTGTGTGCATGCATGTATAAATATACACACACACACATGCCTCTTTATCCATCATTCGATGGACACTTGGGCTGCTTCCATAATTTGGCTATTGTAAATAATCCTGCAATAAATCAAGGTGCATATATCTTTTTAAATTCGTGTTTCCATACACTCTGGGTAAATACCAAGTAATGAAATGGTATTTCTCTTTTTAATTTTTTGAGGAACAGCCCTACTGTTTCCAAGGTGGCTGCACCAGTTTGCATTCCCATCAACAGTACAGGAGGGTTCCTTTTATGCCACCTCCTCACTAACACCTGTTTGTGGTTTTGACTGTAGCCATTCTGACAGGTGTGAGGGGATAGCTCAGTTATTTGTGGCATGGTAGTATGCCTGTCAGCCAGGCAACGGTCCACTTTTGCTATTGTTACTACTTTATCTTATGAAATTATCTGCATGTTAACTGTATATTGACCTTATAAACATAACTGAGACATGGAAACATAAGTGGGTTGGTGTTAGTAATAAACTCATTCTATTGCAATAAAGGAGGAATTCCTCAGATATATCCACAGCAGCAAATCCTCAGCTTCAGCTAGGCATGTTACAATGAAAATAAAGCAAAATTACATGAATTATATCAATACTGTATTAATAAAGATGATTGTATGGAAGAACAATGTCCAACTGAATGTAGTACAAGCCACTTAGGTTGATTTTATGTTTCCTAGTGGCCACATCAAGGTAAAAACACAAATGAGATTAATATATTTTCTTCAGCTTAATGTATATATTTCAACATATAACACATATTAACCTTCTTGATACGGTGATTTGCATTTATGGTAAGATTTAGAAAGCTGCTATTTTACACTTTCCGAGTAACCCCTCAGCCCACCTACATTTTCAAGCATTCCAAAGTGCACGTCCGATAAGTGGCTAGAGTAATGGAAGGCATGGTTCCAGAAGGCAAGGTATGGTTAGGGATCTTACCATAGTTTAGCTCTCTTGGAATGGAATGCCCTTTGTAACTTAAAAGATCATCCAGCTGTGGTGTGTTACGTTTTCATGAACTTCTTCATGAGCCTATTTTTAAAAGAACTGTTGGCATGGTATTTTAATGTTAGAGGTTCTTGGCAATTAGGAACTTCTGTAACTTCTTTACCCATATGAATCAAGTGACTGCTAGGCCTCTTTAAAACTCTTTGCTTAACTTTAATTTTGATAATATCTTATGATCCATTCTTTGGACTTGTTTGAATTTCTCTGACCTATTGTGCCTATCTTATTTAAAATTTTGACTGCTCTTGTTTTAAAAGTGTCTCATAGACCTTATATACCTTTCTCTTTTTTTAAATTTTTACTTTTATTTAAACATATAATGTAACCCCACCACCCTCTCCCAACCCCCCTCACCCCCACCCCCCTCAGTTTGTTTTATGACATTAAGAGTCTCTTTTGGTTTGTCGCCCTCCCGATCCCATCTTGTTTCATTTATTCTTTTCCTACCCCCTTAACCTCCACCCCCATTGCATCTCCACTTCCTCATATCAGGGAGATCATATGATAGTTGTCTTTCTCCGATTGACTTATTTCGCTATGCATAATACCCTCTAGTTCCACCCATGTCATCGCAAATGGTAATATTTCATTTCTTTTGATGGCTGCATAGTATTCCATTGTATATATATATACCACTTCTTCTTTATCCATTCATCTGTTGATGGACATCTAGGTTCTTTCCATAACTTGGCTATTGTGGACATTGCTGCTATAAACATTCGAGTGCACGTGCCCCTTCGGATCACTATGTTTGAATCTTTAGGGTAAATACCCAGTAGTGCAATTGCTGGGTCATAAGGTAGCTCTATTTTCAATTTTTTGAGGAACCTCCATGCTGTTTTCCAGAGTGGTTGCACCAGCTTGCATTCCCACCAACAGTGTAGGAGGGTTCCCCTTCTCCACATCCTCACCAGCATCTGTCATTTCCTGACTTGTTCATTTTAGCCATTCTGACTGGTGTGAGGTAGTATCTCATTGTGGTTTTGATTTGTATTTCCCTGATGCCCAGTGATGTGGAGCACTTTTTCATGTGTCTGTTGGCCATCTGGATGTCTTCTTTGCAGAAATGTCTGTTCATGTCCTCTGCCCATTTCTTGATTGGATTATTTGTTCTTTGGGTGTTGAGTTTGCTAAGCTCATTCTAGATTTTGGATACTAGCCCTTTATCTGATATGACATTTGCAAATATCTTCTCCCATTCTGTCAGTTGTCTTTTGGTTTTGTTGACTGTTTCCTTTGCTGTGCAAAAAGTTTTGATCTTGATGAAGTCCCAATACTTCATTTTTTTCCCTTGCTTCCCTTGCCTTTGGCGTTGTTCCTAGGAAGAAGTTGCTGCGGCTGAGGTTGAAGAGGTTGCTGCCTGTGTTCTCCTCAAGGATTTTGATGGATTCCTTTCTCACGTTGAGGTCCTTCATCCATTTTGAGTCTATTTTCGTCTGTCGTGTAAGGAAATGGTCCAATTTCATTTTTCTGCATGTGGCTGTCCAATTTTCCCAAAACCATTTGTTGAAGAGACTGTCTTTTTTCCATTGGACATTCTTTCCTGCTTTGTCGAGGATTAGTTGACCATAGAGTTGAGGGTCTATTTCTGGGCTTTTTATTCTGTTCTATTGATCTATGTGTCTGTTTTTGTGCCAGTACCATACTGTCTTGATGACAGCTTTGTAGTAGAGCTTGAAGCCTGGAATTGTGATGCCACCAACTTTGGCTTTCTTTTTCTATATTCCTTTGGCTATTCAAGGTCTTTTCTGGTTCCATATAAATTTTAGGATTATTTGTTCCATTTCTTTGAAAAAATTGGATGGGATTTTGATAGGCGTTGCATTAAATGTGTAGATAGCTTTAGGTAGCATAGACATTTTCACAATATTTATTCTTCCAATCCATGAGCATGGAACATTTTTCCATTTCTTTGTGTCTTCCTCAATTTCTTTCATGAGTACTTTATAGTTCTCTGAGTATAGATTCTTTGCCTCTTTGGTTAGGTTTATTCCTAGGTATCTTATGGTTTTGGGTGTAATTGTAAATGGGATTGACTCCTTAATTTCTGTTTCTTCTGTCTTGTTGTTGGCGTAAAGAAATGCAACTGATTTCTGTGCATTGATTTTATATCCTGACACTTTACTGAATTCCTGTACAAGCTCTAGCAGTTTTGGAGTGGAGCCTTTTGGGTTTTCCACATATAGTATCATATCTGCAAAGAGCCATTGTTTGAGTTCTTCTTTCCGATTTGGGTACCTTTAATTTCTTTTTGTTGTCTGATTGCTGAGGCTAGGACTTCTAGTACTATGTTGAATAGCAGTGGTGATAACGGACATCCCTGCCGTGCTCCTGACCTTAGCGGGAAAGCTCTCAGTTTTTCTCCATTGAGAATGATATTTGCGGTGGGTTTTTCATAGATGGCTTTGATAATATTGAGGTATGTGCCCTCTATCCCTACACTTCGAAGAGTTTTGATTAGGAAGGGATGCTGTACTTTGTCAAATGCTTTTTCAGCATCTATTGAGAGTATCATATGGTTCTTGTTCTTTCTTATGTTAATGTATCGTATCACATTGATTGATTTGCGGATGTTGAACCAACCTTGCTGCCCTGGAATAAGTCCCACTTGGTCGTGGTGAATAATCCTTTTAATGTACTGTTGGATCCTACTGGCTAGTATTTTGGTGAGAATTTTTGCATCTGTGTTTATGAAGGATATTTGTCTGTAATTCTCTTTTTTGATGGGATCCTTGTCTGGTTCTGGGATCAAGGTGATGCTGACCTCATAAAATGAATTTTGAAGTTTTCCTTCCAATTCTATTTTTTGGAACAGTTTTAGGAGAATAGGAATTAATTCTTCTTTAAATGTTTGGTAGAATTCCCCTGGGAAGCCATCTGGCCCTGGGCTTTTGTTTGTTTGGAGATTTTTGATGACTGTTTCAATCTCCTTACTGGTTATGGGCCTATTCAGGATTTCTATTTCTTCCTGGTTCAGTTTTGGCAGTTTATATGTCTCTAGGAAAGCATCCATTTTTCCAGATTGTCGAATTTGTTGGCATAGAGTTGCTCATAATATGTTCTTATAATTGTTTGTATTTCTTTGGTGTTGGTTGTAATCTCTCCTCTTTCATTCATGATTATATTTATTTGGGTCCTTTCTCTCTCTCTCTCTCTCTCTCTTTTTTTTTTGATAAGTGTGGCCAGAGGTTTATCAATCTTTTAATACTTTCAAAGAACCAGCTCCTAGTTTTGTTGATTTGTTCTATTATTTGTTTAGTTTCTATTTCATTGATTTCTGCTTTGATCTTTATTATTTCTCTTCTCCTGCTGGGTTTAGGCTTTCTTTGTTGTTCTTTCTTGAGCTCCTTTTGGTGTAGGGTTAGGTTGTATATTTGAGGCCTTTCTTGTTTCTTGATAAAGGCTTGTATCGCTATATATTTTCCTCTCAGGACTGCCATTGCTGTGTCCCACAGATTTTGGACCGTTGTGTTTTCATTATCATTTGTTTCCTTGGTTTTTTTCAATTCTTCTTTAATTTCCTGGTTGACCCATTCATTCTTTAGAAGGATGCTGTTTAGTCTCCATGTATTTGGGCTCTTTCCAAATTTCCTCTTGTGATTGAGTTCTAGCTTCAGAGCATTGTGGTCTGAAAATATGCAGGGAATGATCCCAATCTTTTGATACCAGTTGAGACCTGATTTATGACCCAGGATGTGATCTATTCTGGAGAATGTTCCATGGGCACTAGAGAAGAATGTGTATTCTGTTGCTTTGGGATGGAATGTTCTGAATATATCTGTGATGTCCATCTGGTCCAGTGTGTCATTTAAGACCTTTATTTCCTTGTTGATCTTTTGCTTGGATGATCTGTCCATTTCAGTGAGGGGTGTGTTAAAGTCCCCTACTATTATTGTATTCTTGTCAACGTGTTTCTTTGATTTTGTCATTAATTGGTTTATATAGTTGGCTGCTCCCATGTTAGGGGCATAGATATTTAAAATTTTTAGATCTTCTTGTTGGACAGACCCTTTGAGTATGATATAGTGTCCTTCCTCATCTCTTATTTTTTTTAATTAAAGATTTTTATTTATTTATTTGACAGACAGAGATCACAAACAGGCAGAGAGGCAGGCAAAGAGAGAGGAGGAAGCAGGCTGTCTGCCGAGCAGAAAGCCCGATGCGGGACTGGATCCCAGGACCCCGGGATCATGACCCGAGCTGAAGGTAGCGGCTTTAACCCACTGAGCCACCCAGGCACCCCTTTCCTCATCTCTTATTATAGTCTTTGGCTTAAAATCTAATTGATCCGATATAAGGATTGCCACCCCAGCTTTCTTCTGATGTCCATTAACACGGTAAATTGTTTTCCACCCCCTCACTTTCAATCTGGAGGTGTCTTCGGGTCTAAAATGAGTTTCTTGTAGGCAGCATATGGATGGGTTTTGTTTTTTTTTATCCATTCTGAAACCCTGTGTCTTTTGATTGGCGCATTTAGCCCATTTACATTCAGGCTAACTATTGAGATATATTAATTTAGTGCCATTGTATTGCCTGTAAGGTGACTGTTATGTATATTGTCTCTGTTCCTTTCTGATCTAGTACTTTTAGGTTCTCTCTTTGCTTAGAGGACCCCTTTCAATATTTCCTGTAGAGCTGGTTTGGTGTTTGCAAATTCTTTCAGTTTTTGTTTGTCCTGGAAGCTTTTTATCTCTCCTTCTATTTTCAATGATAACCTAGCTAGATGTAGTATTCTTGGCTGCATGTATTTCTCATTTAGTGCTCCAAAGATATCATGCCAGTTCTTTCTGGCCTGCCAGGTCTCTGTGGATAAGTCTGCTGCCAAACTAATATTTTTACCATTGTATGTTACAGACTTCTTGTCCCGGGCTGCTTTCAGGATTTTCTCTTTGTTGCTAAGACTTGTAAATTTTACTATTAGATGACGGGGTGTGGACCTATTCCTTCTGAATTTGAGGGGGATTCTCTGCACCTCCTAGATTTTGATGCTTGTTCCCTTTGCTATATTAGAGAAATTCTTTACAATAATTCTCTCCAATATACCTTCTGCTCCCCTCTCTCTTTCTTCTTCTTCTGGAATCCCAATTATTCTAATGTTGTTTCGTCTTATGGTATCACTTATCTCTCGGATTCTCCCCTCATGGTCCAGTAGCTGTTTGTCTCTCTTTTGCTCAGCTTCTTTATTCTCTGTCATTTGGTCTTCTATATCACTAATTCTTTCTTCTGCCTCATTTATCCTAGCAGTAAGAGTCTCCATTTTTGATTGCACCTTATTAATAGCTTTTTTGATTTCAACTTCATTAGATTTTAGTTCTTTTAGTTCTCCAGAAATGGCTTTTATTTCTCCGGACAGGGTTTCTCTAATATCTTCCATGCCTTTTTCGAGCCCGGCTAGAACCTTGAGAATCGTCATCCTGAATTCTTGATCTGACATATTACCAATGTCTGTATTGATTAGGTCCCTAGCCTTCGGTACTGCCTCCTGTTCTTTTTTTTTGTGGTGAGTTTTTCCACCTTGTCATTTTGTCCAGATAAGAATATATGAAGGAGAAAATGTAATACTAAATGGGTGGCAAAGACCCCAGGAAGATGTGCTTTAACCAAATCAGAAAAGTCCCCAAATCTGGGGGTGGGGGGAGAAAGGGGGTAAAAAGAAGTTCAGAAAAGAGAAAAAAAATTTTAAAAAGAGAACACAAATAAAGAAAAAAAAACATAAAAAAAGAAAAAAATATATATGTATTAGACTGGTGACTAGAACAGGGTCACCCACTTAATTTTGGGAGTATTTTTGGTCTCTTAGAAGAAACTACCTCCCAAAATTTTAAAGAATGAAAAACATATATAAGGGTGAACACAATGAAGGGATGAAATATGACTACAAAAATGAAAAAAAATGTTTTTTCTAACAAAGGAGTTGATAAGGTAAGTTGGTTAGGAGAATAAAAAAAAAGAAAGTGGAGAGAACTTGCTTGGGCTGGAGACTAGATCAAGCCTGGTGCTAGATGTGGGGTGTATTTTGATCTATTAGAAGAAGTGTAACCCAAATTTTTTAGAAGAAAAATAAACCCTATGTATATACAAAGAATAAAGTTAGATACAGTGAAGGATAAAATATGACTATAATAAAAAAGGTTCAAAAAAGATTTTTTTAAAGAAAGTTATTAAGATAAACTAGTTTAGGGACGCCTGGGTGGCTCAGTTGGTTAAGCAGCTGCCTTCGGCTCAGGTCATGATCCCAGCATCCTGGGATCGAGTCCCACATCGGGCTCCTTGCTCGGCAGGGAGCCTGCTTCTCCCTCTGCCTCTGCCTGCTGCTCTGTCTGCCTGTGCTCTCAGTCTCTCTCTCTCTCTGACAAATAAATAAATAAAATCTTAAAAAAAAAAAGATAAACTAGTTTAAAAAGGTTAAAAGAGGAAA
>RCUC01156996.1:0-34289 GCA_003697995.1 Taxidea taxus jeffersonii | reverse complement strand
AGGCTATTCTCAATATAGCAGCCAGAGTGACTGTGTTAAAACATGAGTAAATCATGTCAATCTTGCTCAAAAACCTAATGGCTTCTGATTTCACTCAGACTAAAAGCCAAAACTTTTACAGTGACTTACAAGGTCCTAAGTGACCTAGCTCTCCCTCCAAGCAACTTCCCACCTCAAGTTCTTTGAGCCCACATTCACCTGTTTACTTACTCTGCTCTGGACACCCAGGTTACCCTACTATGTAATTCCTTACATATAGCAGATACACTGCCGCTTCTAATCTTCTGCTAGAATGATCTTCCCTCAAATATCTATATAGTTCCCTCTCTCACTTTGAAATTTTCCCTTTAATGTCAATAAGGCCTTCCAGATAACCTCTACTTCTAGCTTCATTTTTCTCAGCAACATGTCATCTGTAACATTCTATTTATTTTATTTATCTGGCTTATTGTCAGTCTCTTCCCCTAACCTCCACCTAAAATATAAGCTCTAGGTGGGCCAAAATTTCTCTTTATTTTGTCATTTTTTGCATCCCTAGGCAGGGGCATGGGAGGTACTTTACATTTGCAGAATGATTAAATAATGTGCTATAAAATATTTTGCATTTTTAAATGACATACCTGTGGTTCAATTCTTCCTCATCTTCAAACACTCCAAATGGCTTCATGGCATCAATTAATTTCTGTGTGTAAATATGATCAATTTCTTTAGGACATGCCAAACTGATTGGAGAAGTGATTCCATAATGCTTTTGTTGACGCTGGCTGTCCAGCATGGTGTTTCTGTTCAAGAAAAATGAAATAGCAAAAAAAAATTTTAAGCATCATATCATACTGATATAGTTAATCACTATCATTAATACACTCATTAATTTAGCCACCTTAAAAGTTTACTTAGTACTAACAGTTGCGGCAGGCGCTTTTTTTTTTTAAGGGAAAAAAGGGTATTTTGTGTTTATTTTGATGAAGGGCTATTCATACTGCCTCCAGCTTTCATGGTTAGGATGTCTTTTCAAGCCAAAAGCAGCATGTGTTGGCATCAGGACAACTGTGCCAGCACCACTTAGCTCAAATGCAAAAAGCCTGAATGGGAGCTGGGCCAGGGCCACCTCCACTACACCCTGTGGACTTAAGTCAAGTACCATCTATATTCAATCTTTGAAAAGTAGTCAGCCACTTGAAAGAAAGCTCTGAGTAAGAACAATGTTCTTTCCCCCTCAGGAAAGAAACAAAAACATCCCATTAGAAGGTCCTTGTGAAATATCCCGGCTTTTAAAAAGAAATCAGGATTCTATCTGTCCTTGAGAAACTTATATTAACATCCTTTGCTCAAGTCAGAATTTATAGTCCTAACATTCTGTGACTCTAGTTAATTGTCCTCTTCATTTAAATTGGTACTCAGACCATTTTCACACTAAATAACTACAAAATTCCTTACACTTTTATCGGCAAAATACAAGCCAACCTCCAAAAGATTCTAGCTATCAGGAAATTATAGTCTTGAATAAAGTACAATCGATTTCAATAATTTCAAAATAAATTTTGGGACCAACATGGGTTGGTATAACTTTTTATTTTGCTAAGAAAGTAAAGTAAAAATAAACATACACAATAACCAACTAACCCTATCATCTATCTTCACCATTCAATGTTGAGGACCATTAACAACAACGGTAAGAATGTAATTTCAAAATATAAAAGAACAGTCTTTTAAATGAATAAATTAGCTCTGTAAACAATAACACACCAAAATACAGTAGTGATTGTTTTTTAATTTTTAACTGGTCAAAAAACTTATTGCTACAAAGTTCTTAGACATGCTCTTTAGCTAAAGATTTCATCAGGTAAGGAGGGAGAATCAAATGGAAGATAAAATAACCTATATATCCTCTGAAAGGATTCAAAGAAACAAAAGGGAAACACCAATACTAGCGACTTCAATTTCTTTCTGGTATTAATCTTCCTGTAGAACAAACAAAATTTCAATTAGCTATTTCAAGTAACTTCTTTTTAAAGATTTAGCTTTTTGCCTCTAAGAGAGCTATTTTAGTATTGTCTGTGTGTTTAAATATGTATGGTAAATGGATGGGACAGACTGATTATAAGTGCCATTTTACAGGTAAGCACCCAAGATCCAAGAGATAGGAAGAGCCAGAATCTGAACTCCAAAACCCAAGATCTTTCCACCACTCCATTCTCCCTTCAACAAATACATCTGTTCTGCCACTATGATCTTGGGTCCCCCTTTCTTATTTATATGATGAAAAAATTGGCTATCAAGCTTCCTACCCTACTCATACTAGATAGCACATAAATTCCAAATCTATGGTTCTGAACCTCCCTCATCTGGAGGGGGATAGGAGGGAAAGCCAAGCAAAAGAATCCTACATTCCCTTCAACTCATCAATTTCACTTGTAAGTAAACACCCTAGAGAGATTCTAGTACAAGTGTACAGGGAAACACATACAAGATTGTTCACTGCCACACTGTAACAGTAAACACTCAGAAACAACCTCAAACAGTCACTAACAGAAAAGGGACTAAGCTAGTGTGTATCCCTACAATGGAATACAATACAGTCATTAAGATGAATTAATGAGAGTTGAAAATATTAACACGGACAAAGTTCAAAGATGCTATGTTGCACTAAAGAAGTTGCAAAATGACAAGTATGATACCAGCTATAAAAAGCTTAAAAACAAATAAAACAATGCCGTTATTATAGACACTTACATATGTTGTAATAGCATTTTTAAAAACGCAGCAATAAACATCAAGTTCAAGACTTTGTGGAACTCTGAGAAGAGAGGTGAATGGAATAGGAGGAGGTAAGAGAATCCTTAAGACGTATCTGTAATGCTTAATTTCTTTTAAATAAAGATATGTATGTACACACACACACACCCCACACACAAAGAATTCTATGCTTTGGGAGAGATGGCTGGTGGTTACACAAATGATGCTTATGTTATTCTCTGCATTTTTCTGTTTAAATTAAATTATTTCCTAATAAACCAAAATATCAGGAGCTACAACAAAATCCTGCCAAACACGGAAACCGTTTCTGACTTATCAAAGTGTGAGCAGGAGGTACAGACCGGTAGATATACCGTGGGTCGGTGGGGGAAGCTTGGGGAGGGCGAAAAGATCATAGCTTTTTATTAGAAAGAAACGTATGGGCTGGGATAGGTCATTCACTCCTTAAGACCAGGAGACAGCCAGTCGGGAGGGAGGAGGGGGAGGTAGGGGGATGGTATTTGCGCCAATGCAGACAGGAGCAGAGACGGGCTCAGACAGTGCTGGGGGCAGGAGAGTGACCGACAATTTCTCCCCACGGACACCCGCGTCTCTCCGGTCGCTCCCCTGTCTGGGAGCGTCCTCCGAGGCCGGACAGGAGAAGGCAGATGGGGACTCCAGGAGTCCCCGAGTTTGTGTAGGGGTGGCCAGGTGAGCCGCCCGGTGTAGGGGAGGTGCCCTTGCCGACCGGCCAGAAGCGGGGAGGGAGACTATTCGGGCGAGCTCCAGGCAGGGCGCGAGCGGAGGGAACGGACACCGGGTCCCGGGCCGACCACCCCAACCCACCCCTCTCTGCTTCGCCCCCAACTGCCGTCCCCCACCACTTACGCAGACATCTCTTTCATCGCTTCCTGCGTCTCCCTCACCGGCGAGTATCTTTCTCTCGGAATCAAGTTCTTGCTCTTCCCTTCTCCTCTTGTCGACTTTCCCCCGGTCGCTTGTAGCTCGCTTGCTCGCTCACTTTCTCACTTACTACGGCCGAGGCATCCAACCGAGTAGTGAAAACACCACAAAACCGGCTCTATTTATGACAATACAGCGCGGCCGACGCCAATATGGCGCCGCTTCCCAGCCTGCCCCTCGCCCGCTGCGGCCCCGCCCCTGGAGGCCTGGACCCGCCCTCTGCCCCGCCCCCTTCTCCTTTGGGTCCCGGGAGGCTTCTGTGGCCCCGCCCACAGGGGGCGCGAGCTCTGGCTGCAAACGCCGGTCGAAAGGAGTGTTTCGTCCCCTCCTTTGTCCGTGGGACTGTCAATCCAAGCAAACCGCTTGGAATGTAATTAGGAACATATTTTCCTTGTTTCACTAATGAAAGACTATATTTTTTAAAAGATCACAACCTTGCCTAGCAAATACTAGTTTAACTCTTCTGTTACCTTACACTTCTAATTAGTCATAATCATACGTAATCAACCCACTCGGGGAGATTTTGTCGTGATAGGATCACACCAAGGAACGTGTGACTTTACAGTTATCCCAGGGAAAAACCAAGCTTGTAAAAGGGAGGCTAATCTGTTCACTTCATCTCTACCTCCCCCTGATTTATGACATTCTGGCAGTTGAGGTGGAGATTGAAAGGACAATCGCTAGCAGTTTGCAATAGGAGGATTAATCCAAGAAATAATTTAATATACTAAATCATTACAAAGAAAAGGATGTCAAGAAGCTGGTTTTTCTCGGAATGTGAGTCAGAGCCATAGAGGCGATTACTTATAAAATTATTCATTCATTCATTCAAAAATATTTATTGAAGACCAAGCATTGTTAGGCATCAGTGGTTTAATGGTGCCTAAAACCAGATGTAGTTTTTAACCTTATGAAGTTCGGAGTTTAGTGAAGAAACAATCAAATATAAATGATATTCTTCTGTTGTAGGACTAAAAACACCTACTGTGTGTCAGGCGCTAGAGATACTTAATTCCCACCCTTCACAGTTCACAGTCTAGTGGAGGAGGACAAACATATACAGAGATCATTGAAATGCAGATGGGGCCAAGAGACTTGGGGAAGCTTAAAAAGGGCCACCTATTGGAAGATGAATCTGAAGACTTGATTAGATTCAGGCTAAACACTGCATCACACCTAGAGTCACATTATGAACCTCTGGTAATCTCATCGTTGGTGATAGTAAGATTGACCACAGGGTTTATGTGCTGATTGTCATCTTCAAACTAAACAGTAATCTGTGGGATGATAACTTTGACACTAGGTGAATATCCAGCTGTCCATCCACCTTTCGCCCAATGGTTTCATCACCTGTTGATAATATTGCCTTAATTATTTCCTTAGGGGTTGCAAATTGTGAGTTTCCAATTCTGTCTATGTTTATAGCTGGCATTTTTCTGGAAAGAAGAGCTTTTCCTCATTGACTAGGACATTAGGTTATTCTGCAATATGATTCCTAGTGCAAAGGAAAAATAGTCCTTTCCCTTCCAGAGTTAAGAATTTGGTATAATGGCCACTTTCAAAGAAGTTCTTATTCATTTGCCTGCTTATTTTATTCCTTTTTGTTTGATGTTTAATGGCCACCTTCAAAGAAGTTCTTATTTGTTTGCTAGCTTATTTTATTCCTTTTTCTAATATAGTTGGCATGTTTCAATCAATTACAGTCATAGTTCTTTTGATGCTAAAATTGTCCCGACTTTGCTCTTCGGGTTCCTCTGTCAAGCTGATTCCTTGGCTAATATTTAAAAAAAATTTTTTTAAATCAATATGATAGTTTGGAAAGTGGTATTTCTTTGTGGTTTCACATATCCCTGATGAGTGGTATATCACTAGCCATTTATATTTCTTGCTCAGGGAATTCAAATGTTTTGTCCGTTTCCCTTGTAGCATAACTGTCTTTACACCAATCCAGACTCACCCCTACAAATGAAATATTCTCATGACTTATTGCTGGTCTCTTTCAGCTGCAGCCTCCCTTTGCTTGAGTTTTTCCTTCTGATCATCTCTCACTCTAGAATGAGCTTAAAATAGTTTATTCAGAAAGGAGGTGCATTTTCCTAGTTCTGGCATATTTGAAAACATGTCTTTCAAAGCTTGATAGATGGTGCTTTATTGTGAGTCTTAAACACTTACAAAATTCTTATTTTTGAAGTTTAAAAATTCTGTTCAAATAGGCCTTTGTTTGATCATCTTTTCCCTAAAATGTGTCTCGAACATAATAAACATCAAATTTTTTTTTCTGAGTACTTTTTAAAAGATTAGATTAAGTCCTTTTTTTTTAACTTTAAAAATTTCTTCTGTTCCATCCATCAGTCAGCTCTTTTGTTTGTTCAGGTAAACAGAATTGCAACTTGGGAGAATGTTAACATGTTTGTGCAAGTAATTCAGGGGAAAAAATATTTGAAAATTATTATTTTAGCTTTTTAAACATTTGTTGGGCTGCCTATAGAACAAGTAGGGCATATCTGTCTTCCTCACCAGCTCATCCTCAGAACTTAAGTGTTTAATAAAGATTTGTTGAAGAATTGATTTCCAGTATTATTTTCCCTTATGTCTTTATTCATCTCATCATCTCTTCATCTTTTTGTCCCAAATGGTAGGCAATCTCCACTTTGCCTTCTGCCTCTAAGTTAATATTCTGATGTGTTTGAATGTTATGTAAGTATTCCGTTGGAACACTTTCATCTCTGAACCACCTTTATTAACTCAAAGCATTTCCTTTACCTGGCAGATGGTTGTTGCAAAGTATTGTTCACACTGGTCATCAGCAGGTTATGACTAATCCCTATTAAAATATGACTTAAAGAGTATGGTACTTCAGGATCATCCAAAAATGACCTTGGGGACTGAGGCTGGGGATGCCCACATATTGTGCCAGAAAGAACTAGGGTTTACCCTTCTACCAGCAGGAGTGGCTGTGCCCACACTCAGCTTCCCAGGAGGGCTTTTACCCCTTGCAAAAGGGGCTACAACTTCTTAAGGGCTCCTGAGATCCCCAGGTGTTGGGCGGCTAGCCCCTAAGCTCAGTTACCCTGGCTCTGAATTCTGAGAGGCTGCTTTCTCACAAGTTTACTCTAAGAAGACACCATCTTGGGGGACACGTTCTTCCATGAGAACACACATAGCACCTAGCCATAACATCCCTCTCTCTGGGATGTTTGGAAGACCCTAGAGTATGCTATCTTCTCTTTCTGACTCTTGGCTTGTAATTTCCCCCATTAAGGCCTGTTCCTTAACTTAAGCTGAATGACCATGTGGAATTCACCCTCAGCCCTGTTGTGTGATAGGTAGTGACCACACAGAGACTCCTTACCCACGTTGAACAACAAAAATAAAGTAGGTGGTTGCATTTGCTGTCAATGGATTCATGTCCAGTCCTGCTCAGCTGATTTTGAACAAATAGGAGTTGGAAGTTGTCAGAAATTGACATGGGTCATGTTAAAAGTGCCTTTTTGATTCCACTCCCACCCTGCCCTCCAATTCCAGAGATGGAGCCTTCAGGAGGTAATTAGATCATGAGAGTAGAGCCTTCATGATGAGATTAGTGTGGTTAAAACTGGACAGGAGAGTGCTTGCTTCTGTCTTTGGTCCCTGCAATACAAGGTTACAGTGAGAAGAAGCCATCTGTAAACCAGGAAGAGGGCTCTTATCAGACACTGAATCTGCCACTACCTTAATCTTGTACTTCCCAGCTTCCAGAATTGTGAGATACAAATATATGTGTTTTAAGCTTCCCAGTGTATGGTCTTGTTACAGCAGACAAAACTGATTAAGACAGATCCCAACCAAATTTTTAATAGTAGGACATCAGATCCTGATAAAGAGGAAAGAAGCTGGCAGTAATGATATCTCAGAAATATACAAACATTTTGTTATAGAATTGTGCATGGAAGGGGGGAGGCAGGCAGAGAAGAATGGGGGAGGTAGTCCTAGTGAAGCCTCATCTCTACCACTGTGTGCAGGTTCTCTGGGAAAAGGACCTTACTCTTCAAGGTCATGTGCTTGGATAGCTAATTGATGCCCTGTTGGGGCCTCAGCCCATCAGTGAGGGTGTCTCAGAGGGATGGGCACCCAAGCATTGCCCTTTCTAACAGACCTCTCAAACTGCTTTGCTTTCAGCCTTCTGTCACAGAGTGACCTCTACTACTGCATGTTAGGGGTGTCAGAGGGCATCTTCTAGCATCTTCTGCTTACAACCATAATTTGTTGCCTGCTTGTAGAAGAAAGATTGCTTTCTATGGTTCCACTTTATTTTGCTACTAGTGTAAGTCCTCAGTTTTTAATGAGAAATATCTATTGCCAGTGCAGATATTTTGTTTGTACAATTTTTAAAGGAGATTTCATTCATTTATTTGACAGAGGGAGAGAGACCACAAACAGGGAAAGCAGCAGGCAGAGGGTGAGGGAGAAGCAGGCTCCCCACAGAGCAGGGAGCCCAATGTGGGGCTCAATCCCAGGACCCCAGGATCATGACCTGAGCCGAAGGCAGACGCTTAACCAACTGAACCACCCTGGCACCTCTTGTTTGTACAATTTATTTTTTTAATATGAATTTGATCCAAAGAAAAGACAAGGCAGGTGCATATTCATTTCTCTGTATCTAGAATAATATGTAAAGTCCTGGATATGCTTTAAGCAATTCAAGAGTCCATTGATTAGATGAATTTGCTCTGGAGAGCAATTCCAATTCCAAGTATCTGGATTTTCATGGTTTATGTTTGTGGGGTGAGGCCCCCTGTGTCTCCAAGTTTTTTCTTGCATTAAAAAACCTGTTAGCTTCATTGGAAGAGCCTTAGCTCTATGGGCTTAGGAGCGGCAAACCAAGCAAGGTAGCAATCAATGGCTTTCCTGGGATGCGGCTTAACTGCCTGAAGTTAGGGACCTCAGCAACCCCTCCCAGCTGTTTCTCCCCTACATGTTCCGAAAGGCAGGAAAAGTCTTTACGCCAATTTAAAAACTTCTTTCCAGAGCTCGGGGGATTAACATATAAACTCAGTGGACAGAGCAGGTAGGTTTCCTGCTTCTTTCCAAATTGAGGGTAGTATTAATTACGGTCCTCACCTGTTCCTGAAGCCAGTCGGTAATGGATCCTGGCTGTGCGCTCCCCGAAGCAGCTCTTATCCACAGTTCTCTGCCGACTCCCCCGCTCTGATCAGCTCATTCCCTCTCAGCAGGCTAACACGGTAGCCACAGGACACAAGTGCTTAGTTTACAATCATGTTAATTTTGCTTTTTGTTTGTCTTTAGCAGTTGGAGATTAATGAGTAAAAAGGGTGTTTAAATTTTCAACCAGCCTTCTTTTAATCAGTTGGCCGCATTGTTGCTGGCAGTTTTATTACTTTGATTTCCTGAATCGATCAGGTATATTGTTTCCTTGTCCAGTGTCAGATACAATGCAGGAAAAGACAGTCCTACCAGGAATTGCTGCTGCTCTGGGTTCCACGAAAGGCTCCGGTGACAATTCTTTAGGTTCGTTGTCATGATTTGTCATAGTATTTTGTTGCTGAATGCATCCCTCGCATTTTAAATAAATTAGGGACGCTTCCAAAGTATTTTATTTTATTTTATTTTATCTACAAAGGATGCTGCCATGCTCATTCTTTGTAGCTACGGAATCAAATTAGCCTTTATCTGATGGGATGGTGAAAATTAATTCAGATTTTGGAGTAAATTCTTTAGATGAAGTAGTTCCTACTCCGAGCTCCTAATTCTGTCTTCTGAACTGAGGAACACAGACTCCATTCCACTGCAGCTTTTCTTCAATGTGTGCTTCTGGCATGTACACAAACATGCTGGGCCTTGATGATTCTCTCTCAAAGAGGCTTCATATCAAAGAAATCCCCCTCAGGTCTAATATATTGCAATGCAGTTTCGTACACATAGCGTTACTGAGTATGCCTCATTCCTGGCAGTAAGGGACATGATAGCTTTGCTTTAACATAGTGATGATATTTCTTGCTTGCCTTTTTTTAAAGATTTTATTTTTTATTTAAATTAATTAATGTATAGTGTATTATTAGTTTCAGAGGTAGAGTTCAGTGATCTGTCAGTCTTATATAATGCCTGCTGCTCATCGTAACACCTACTGCTCATCATATCCCATGACCTCCTTAATGTCCATCACCCAGTTACCCCAGGCCCCCGCTCTCCTCCCCTCCAGCAACCCTCAGCTTGTTTCCTATGATTAAGGGAGATGGTTTGTCTCCCTCTCTGATCTGATCACGTTTTATTTTTCTCTCCCTTCCCCGGTGATCCTCTGTTTTGTTTCTTAATTTCCACACATGAATAAAAGTATATGATGATTGTCTTTCTCTGGTTGACTTATTTTGCTTAGCATATACCCTCTAGTTCCATTACGTTGTTGCATATGGCAAGATTTCAATTTTTCAATGGCTGAGTAGTATTCCATTGCCACAACTTCTTTATCTATTCATCTATCGATAGACATCTGGGCTCTTTCCATAGTTTGGCTATTGTGGACATTGCTGCTATAAATTGAATCACTACATTTGTATTTTGGGGGTAAATATTCAGTGTGCAATTGCTGAGTCATAGGGTAGCTCTATTTTCAACTTTTTGAGGAACCTCCATACTGCTTTCCAGAGTGACGGCACCGCTTGCATTCCACCAACAGTGTAAGAGATGCGTGCTTGCCAGCATCTGTCGTTTCCTGTTATTTCTCTGCATCCTTGCCAACATCTGTCATTTCCTGATTTGTTAATTTCAGCCATTCTGACTGGTGTGAGGTGGTATCTCATTGTGGTTCTGAGTTTATTTCCCTGATACCGAGTGATGTTGAGCATTTTCTCATGTATCTCTTGGCCATTTGCATGTCTTCTTTGGAGAAATGTCTGTTCATGGGTTCTACCCATTTCTTGATTTGATTATTTGTTCTTTGGGTGTTGAGTTCAATAAGTTCTTCATAGATTTTGGATACTAGCCCTTTATCTGATAAGACATTTGCAAATATCTTCTCCCATTCTGTCAGTTGTCTTTTGGTTTTGATGACTATTTCCATTGCTGTGCAAAAGCTTTTTATCTTGAAGTTTCCAAAGTTCATTTTTGCTTTTGTTTCCCTTGCCTTTAGAGATGTGTCTAGCAAGAAGTTGCAGCCTATGTTCTCCTCTAGGATTTTGATGGATTCCTGTGTCACACTGAGGTCTTTCATCCATTTTGAGTCTATTTTTGTGTGTGGTGTAAAGAAATGGTCCAGTTTCATTCTTCTGCATGTGGCTGTCCAATTTCCCCAACACCACTTATTGAAGAGACTGTCTTTCTTTTCTTTCTTTTTTAAGATTTTATTTATTTATTTGACAGACAGAGATCACAAGTAAGCAGAGAGGCAGGCAGAGAGAGAGGAGGAAGCAGGCTCCTGGATGAGCAGAGAGCCCGATGCGGGGCTCGATCCCAGGATCCTGAGATCATGACCTGAGCTGAAGGCAGAGGCTTTAACCACTGAGCCACCCAGGGCCCCAGAGACTGTCTTTTTTCCATTGGATATTCTTTCCTGCTTTGTCAAAGATTAGTTGACCATAAAGTTGAGGGCCCATTCCTGGGTTTTCTTTTCTGTTCCACTGATCTATGTGTCTGTTTTTGTGTCAGTATCATACTGTCTTGATTACAGCCTTGTAATAGAATTTGAAATCTGAAATTGTTATGCCTCCACCTTTGGTTTTCTTTTTTCAACATTCCTCTGGCTTTGAGGTCTTTTCTGGTTCCATACAAATTTTAGGATTATTTGTCCCAGCTCTGTGAAAAAAGTTGATGGTATTTTGATAGGGATTGCTTTGAATGTATAGATTGCTCTGGGCCGCACAGACGTTTTAACAATATTTGTTCTTCCAATCCATGAACATGGAAAGTTTTGCCATTTCTTTTTATCTTCTTCAATTTCTTTTTTTAAAAGATTTTATTTATATTTGACAGACAGAGATCATAAGTAGGCAGAGAAGCAGGCAGAGAGAGAGAGAGAGGAGGAAGCAGGCTTCCCACCTAGCAGAGAGCCTGATGCCGGACTCGATCCCAGGACCCTGGGCTCATGACCTGAGCGAAGGCAGAGGCTTTAACCAACTGAACCACCCAGGTGCCCTTCAATTTCTTTCATGAGTGTTTTATAGTTTTCTAAGTATACATCGTGTATCTCTTTGGTTAGGTTTATTCCTCGGCATCTTCTGGGTTTTGGTGCAATTATAAATAGGATCGATTCCTTAATTTCTTTCTTCTGTCTCATTGTTAGTGTATAGAAATGCAACTGATTTCTATGCATTGATTTATATCCTACCACTTTGCTGAATTCCTGTATGAATTCTAGCAATTTTGGGGTAGAGTCTTTTGGATTTTCCACACAGAGTATCATGTCTTCTACAAAGAGTGAGAGTTTGACTTCTTTGCCTATTCAGATGCCTTTTATTTCTTTTTGTTGTCTGACTGCTGAGGCTGGGACTTCTAGTACTATGCTGAACAACAGTGGCAAGAGTGGACATCCTTATCATGTTCCTGAGCTTAGGGAAAAAGCTCTCAGATTTTCCCATTGAGAATGATATTTGCTGTGGGCTTTTCATATATGGCTTTTATAATATTGAGGTATGCTCCATCTATCCTTACACTGTGGAGAATTTTAATCAAGAAAGGGTATTGTATTTTGTCACATGCTTTCCTGTATTTATTGAGAGGATCATATGGGTCTTATCCTTTCTTTTATTAATGTGGTGTATCACATTGATTGATTTGCAGATGTTGAACCACCCTTGCAGCCCAGGAATAAATCCCACTTGGTCGTGGTGAAATCCTTTTAATGTACAGTTGGATCCTATTGAGTAGTATCTTGGTGAGAATATTTTCATCCATGTTCTTTAGGAATATTGATTGTAATTCTCCTTTTTGATGGAATCTTTGCCAGGTTTTGGGATCAAGGTAATACTGGCCCCATAGAATGAGTTTGGAAGTTTTCCTCCCATTTCTATTTTTTGAAACAGCTTCAGAAGAATAGATATTAATTCTTCTTAAATGTTTTGTAGAATTCCCCTGGGAAGCCCTGGCCCTCTTGTTTGTTGGGAGATTTTTGATTACTGCTTCAATTTCTTTGCTGGGTATGGGTCTATTCAGGTTTCCTATTGCTTCCTATTTCAGTTTTGTAATTTAGACATTTCTAGGAATGAATCCATCTTCCAGATTGCCTTATTTGTTGGCATTAGTTGCTCATAATATGTTCTAATAATTGTTTGTATTTATTTAGTGTTGGTTGTGATCTCCCCTCTATCATTCATGATTTTATTAATTTGGGTCCTTTCTCTTTTCTTTTTGATAAATCTGGTCAGGGGTTTATCAGTCTTATTCTTTCAAAGAGCCGGTTCCTAGTTTCCTTGATCTGTTCCCCTCGTTGTTGTTTTTTTTTTTTTATTTCTATATCATTGATTTCTGCTTTAATCTTTATTAATTCTCTTCTCCTACTTGGTTTAGGCTTTATTTGTGTTCTTTCTCCAGCTCCTTTAGGTGTAAGGTTAGGCTGTGTATTTGAGAACTTTCTTGTTTTTTGAGAAAGGCTTGTATTACTTGCTATATGCTTCCCTTTTAGGACTGCTTTTGCTGCATCCCAAAGGTTTTGAACAGTTGTGTTTCATTTTCATTTGTTTCCATGATTTTTTAAAAATCTCCTTTAATTTCCTGGTTGACCCATTTATTCTTTATTAGGATTTTTTTTAGTAGGATTTTTTTTTTAACCTCCATGCATTTGTTTTCTTGTCAAATTTTTTCTTGTGACTCGGTTCAAGTTTTAAAGCATTGAGTACAAAGATATGCAGGGAATAATTCCAGTCTTTTGGTATTAGTTGAGACCTGATTTGTGACCCAGTATGTGATCTATTCTGAGATTGTTCCATATGCACTCAGGATAAATGTGTATCCTGCTGCTTTAGAATGGAATGCTCTGAATATATCTGTGAAGTCCATCTGGTCCACTGTGTCATTCAAAGCCCTTGTTTCCTTGTTGATCTTCTGCTTTGATAAATCTGCCCATTGCTATGACTGGGGTGTTAAAATCCCCTATATTATTGTATTATTATCAATGTGTTTCTTTAAATTTGTTATTAATTGGTTTATATAATTAGCTGCTCTCACGTTAGGGGCATAAATGTTTACATTTGTTAGATCTTCTTTTTGGATAGACACTTTAAGTACGATGCAGTATCCCTATTCATCTCTTATAACAATCTTTGGTTTAAAATTGAATTTTTCTGATGTAAGGATGGCTACCCCAGCTTTCTTCTGGTGTCCATTAGCATGATACATGGTTCTCCACTCCCTCACTTTGAATCTGGAGGTGTCTTTAGGTCTAAAATGAATCCCTTGTAGACAGCATATCAATGGGTCTTGCCTTTGTTTTTTTAATCCAATCTGATACCCTGTGTCTTTTGATTGGAGGAATTAGCCCATTTACAGTCAGGGTAACTATTGAAAGATATGAATTTAGTACCATTATATTACCTATAAAGTCACTGCTTTTGTATGTTGTCTCTGTTCCTTTCTGGCCTATGTTACTTTTGGGACCTCTCTTCACTTAAAGGATCCCCTCTAATATTTCTTGCAAGGCTAGTTTAGTAATCACAGATTCTTTTAGTTTCTGTTTGTTCTGTAAATTCTTAATCTCTCCTATTCTGGTATTCTTGGCTGCATATTTTTTTCGTTTAATACCCTGAATATATCATGCCAGTCCTTTCTGCTCTGCCAGGCCTCTGTGAATAGGTCTGCTGCCAGCCTTATGTTTCCACCTCTGTAGGTTAAGGACTTCTTATCCTGAGTTGCTTTCAGGATTTTCTTGTTGATGCTGAAATTTGAAAGCTTTGCTATTATATATCTAGTTATTGACATATTTTTACTGATTTTTGGGAGGGATTCTCTGTACCTCCTGGACTCAAATGTCTGTTTCCTTCCCCAGATTAGGGAAATTCCCAGTTATAATCTGTCCAAATATACCATCTCCCTCTTTTCTCTTTATCTGGGAGCCCAATTATTCTAATATTGTTTCACTTTATGGTATTTGTGATCTCTCGAATCCTCCCTTGTGATCCAGTAATTGTTTATCTCTCTTTTCTTCAGTGTCTTTATTCTCTATAATTTTATATGTAGATATAGAGTCTATATCACTGATTCTCTCTTCTGCCTCATTTATCCTAGCAGTTAAGCCTCCAGTTTTGATTGCATCTTCAGTAATACCCTTTTGCGTTTCAACCTGATTAGATTTTAGTTCTTTTATTTCTCCAGAAAGGGATTCCCTAGTGTCTTCTCTGCTTTTTTCAAGCCCAGCTATTATTTTTATAATCATTATTCTGAACTCTAGTTCTGACATCTTACTTATATCCATACTGATTAGGTCCCTGGCAGTTAGTATTGCCTTTTGTTCTCTTTTTTGAGGTGCATTTTTCCATCTAGTCATTCTGTCCAGAGAAGAACAGATGAACGAGAAAACAAAATACTAAAATGGCAACAATGACTGCAGAGAAAAATTACCTCGGACAAATCAGAAGAGACCTGAAACCAAATAAATAAAATAAAAAGAATATAATCAGACAATAATATAATCAGAATATAATCAGGTGAACAGAACAGAGCAATACCCTGGAGCCTGGGTGTATTTTGGTCTGTTTGTTAGGAGAAACTACACCTCAGAATTGTAAAGAAAGAAAAACATATAAATACAAAAATAAAATTAGATACATTGAAAGGACAGAATGTACCTGTAAAAATGAAAATTAAAAAATATTTTTAAAAAGAGTTGATAAAATGGGCAGAGGAAATGAACAGACATTTCTGCAAAGAAGACATCCAGATGGCCAACAGACACATGAAAAAGTGCTCCACATTACTGGGCATCAGGGAAATACAAATCAAAGCCACAATGAGATACCACCTCACACTAGTCAGAATGGCTAAAATTAACAAGTCAGGAAATGACAGTTGCTGGCGAAGATGTGGAGAAAGGGGAACCCTCCTACACTGTTGGTGGGAATGCAAGCTGGTGCAACCACTCTGGAAAACAGCATGGAAGTTCCTCAAAAAATTGAAAATAGAGCTACCTTATGACCCACCAATTGCACTACTGGGTATTTACCCTAAAGATACAAACGTAGTGATCTGAAGGGGCACATGTACCCGAATGTTTGTAGCAGCAATGTCACAATAGCCAAGTTATGGAAAGAACCTAGATGTCCATCAACAGATGAATGGATAAAGAAGAAGTGGTATATATATACAATGGAATGCTATGCAGCCATCAAAAGAAATGAAATCTTACCATTTGCGATGACATGGATGGAACTAGAGCATATTATGCTTAGCGAAATAAGTCAACTGGAGAAAGACAACTATCACATGATCTCCCTGATATGAGGAAGTGGAGATGCAATGGGGGTGGGGGTTAAGGTGGTAGGAAAAGAAAAAATGAAACAAGATGGGATCGGGAGGGAGACAAACCAAAAGAGACTCTTAATATCATAAAACAAACTGAGGGTGGTGGGGGAGGAGAGGGGCTGGGAGAGGGTGGTGGGGTGGTGGGGTTACATTATATGTTTAAATAAAAAAGCTTAAATTAAAAAAAAAGAGTTGATAAAATAAGAAATTTGTTGAAAAGGAAAGAGAAAAAGATCAAAATGAAAGCCTAAAGAATCATTAGGAAAAAACTCCATGAATTCTATATACTCTTTTCCCCTAACACTGGAGTTTTGCAGTTCTCATTGATCAGTAAACTTGGTCTTGGCTAGATGTTCTTACTGATCTTCCGGGGTAGGGGTTTGTTGCATTGATTCTCAAGTGTATTTGCCCCAGGTGGAATTGCTCGCCCTTGCCAGGGGCCAGGCTAAGTAATCTGCTGAGTTTGCTTTCAGTAGCTTTTGTTCCCTGAAGGTGCTTCTGCACAGCTTTAGAGGACTAGAATGAAAATGGCGGCCTCCCAATCTCTGGCCCTGGAGGAGCTGAGAACTCGGGACTCCACTCCTCAATGCCCCCTCAGAGAAAAGCAGTCCATCACTCCTCTCTCCTGGTCTTTGACTGCGCTCCGTGCTCACCCGGCCTGTGACTGAGCATTTCTATCTCAAGTACTCGACCCTGCTTTGGTCTCCAAACCTTGAAGACTCCTGTGGTGTGCATTTGTGCCATTCCTTGTATGGAATGGGGGAGGAAAGGGGGGTCTGGAGGCAGTTCTGCCACTTTTTGGGCACTTGCTCAAAGATAGGTTGCCTGACTGTGCTATGGTTTGCAGTTTACGAGCTGAGAGCCGTCTCCCGGGCTGTTTGCAGCTGGTTTCCCTGCTCTGATTGATGCCTCGGAACTCTGCCACATTCAGGCACCCCACCCCTGCCCCATTCTTTCTGTGACTCTGAGGATCCTGAGACCACACTCTCCCAGTGAGTGTCCTATCCTGCTTCACCCTGAGTGCCTTTCAGACAGGGATATCCTTTATTGGAGCAGACTTCTAAAAGTTCTGATCTTGCACTCTGCTGCTGTATCACTTTCCAGTAGCTGGCTTACAGAGGCTCCCTCCCCTCCCCCACGGTTTATCTTCCCATATATTGCCTTGGATTCACTTCTCCACATCTCCTACCTTGCAGAAAGTGGTCACTTTTCTGTTTGTAGAGTTGCAGCAACTCTTCTCTTAGATCTCTGTTGAGCCCACAGGTGTTCAGCATAATTTGATAGCTATCTAGCTGAATTCCTGGGACCAGACAAAATTGAGGACTTCTACTCCTCCACCATCTTGGACTCTCTCCTGAAAAAGATTTCTTAAATAGGACACAAAAAGTGCACTAACCATGAAAGAAAAGACTGGTAAGATGGACCAAACTCATACTAATAACATCTGTTCACTAGAGATACCATTAAGATGAAAAGGCAAGCCAGAGGATTTATATCCAGAATATATGGAGAATTGTTTCAGAGACACCTGGCTGGCTCAGTCAATAGAACATATGACTCTTGATCTCAGGCCATGAGTTTGAGCCCCAAAGCTGGGTATAGACTTCACCTAAAAAAGTTTTTAAAAATTGTTCAGATCAGTCAGACAAAATACAGACCAGCTACTTTATTTATTTTTAATATTTTATTTATTTATTCGACAGACAGAGATCACAAGTAGGCAGAGGCAGGCAGAGAGAGAGAGGGAAGCAGGCTCCCCGCTGAGCAGAGAGCCCGATGTGGGGCTCGATCCTAGGACCCTGAGATCATGACCTGAGCTGAAGGCAGAGGCTTTAACCCACTGAGCCACCCAGGCACCCCAGACCAGCTACTTTAAAAAGGGATAAATGTTTGAACAGGTTTCACAAAATGACTACTAATAACATGAAAAAGTACTGAAACTCATTAGCAATCAATAAAATTCAAATGAAAACAATAAAATGCACTGTACATTTCTACCAGAATGACTAATGTTACAAACACTGACAATATCAACTACTGGCAAGGGTGTGGGGCTAGTGAGAACTCTCATACATTGAGGGGGTGGGGATGTAAGTTGGATGATCATGCCAGAAAACTCTTCCGCAGCATATCCAATTGAATATACATGCACCCTGAGATCCAGCAACGTTATTCCCAAATATATGCCCTGCAGGAAATGTGTTCAAAAACAAACCAAAAGACAGGTACAGAAATAGTATTCATCTTAGCCACTAACTGGATACATCTGAAAAGTAGAATGGATGAACTGTGGCATATTTGTACGATTGAACACTATTGACAAAAATGAATGAATGGTAACTATATTCAACCACCTGGATGAATTTCCATACAAACATAATTTTGAGCAAGATACAAAAGAACACATGCAGTATGATTTTTATTTACATACTGTTCAAAACCAGGCAAAACTAATCCTTTAACATTTTTTACTTTTTATTGAATTATAACATAGAGAAAATGCATGAATCTTAAATGTACAGGATAAATTTTACATGAGTAAACGCTTGTTGTAACTATCACCTAGATCGAGATATAGAATGCTTTCAATACCCCAGCAGGCATATCCTTCACCCAGATGACCACTTCCGCCGTTAACCACTCTTCTGAACTATTCGTACAAAGAACTAGTTTTTCATGTGTTACTACTACCTTAAACTGATTGTTGATTACATAGGTGTGGCCACTTTTTTTTTTAAAGATTTATTTATTTATTTATTTGACAGAGACAGAGATCACAAGCAGGCAGAGAGGCAGGCAGAGGGAGAGGAAGGGAAGCAGGCTCCCCACTGAGCAGAGAGCCCAATGCGGAGCTCCATCCCAGGACCCTGAGATCACGACCCAAGCTGAAGGCAGAGGCCTTAACCCACTGAGCCACCTAGGCACCCGGTGTGGTCACTTTTTATTATTCATCAATCTGTACACTTAGAATTTATGTCTTCTCTGTATGTATGTTATACTTGTTAAGAATTTTTAAAAATTTAATGATTCTGTGACCTGGGGTCCCTCAAACCCTGAATAGTGACTAGGATTTTATTTAGACATGTTCTATGTACTAGTTTCTTGTATTTCTGCTACTATAGGCATATTTCATGATTTTATGACTATTATCATTTTATGAATCTGCCTCTTTAAACCAAAGATTCACATTAACATCGAAAAGGGGACCACTTAGAAACTTCTGTACAGTGCTATAAAAACCATTGCTTCTCTGTGAGGAGAGATGAATGCATGAACTATTTTTTTCTTTCTCAGCTTTCCTGGTCTTTTCTTCCAAAGAACAACCTGGAGACACTCTGAAGAGGTGGGGTAAGGGGCTTAACTTAATGTTGAGCAAACAAAAGCATCTTCTTCAGGCCCGTCCCTTTAGATTAAGGTATGGCCCCAAGTTTGGTCTTCAGTATGAAAGTCTGACAATAATACCCCAAGGCAGAATCCCTTATCACATCTAGTGGTATTGTTTGTGTTGAGCTCATTAGCTTCATGCTGGGACTACCTGTAATTCTTGTCTGCTGCTTTCTGAGAAGATTTACAGGAGTGGATACCAATGATTTTAACATTGGAGGTTTATGTAGGAATATACTTTCTGTTGTTTTTATCTCTTTCCCCTCCCTCCTCATGTTGCACAGCTTTCTCATTAATATCAAGCTGTTGTTATGGCTAATATTAAAGGATATTATTTTTATATGAGTTAGTTCCAATTTTATCTCCATTTCATAAAATCACCACAAAATGAATTGATGGCTTTAAAAAAAATAATTGCTTGTAGAAACAATTAGTTTGGGATATTGTGTCTCCACTATTAGGTAGAATTTTATTTTCTGAAAAATTAGAAGCAGTTAATTGCACTCAACTTGTGACCCTCCTGAGGAAAGTACTTTGCAGACTAGAATTATTAGTCCCGCCTCATAAATGAAAAAGCAAGCACTGAAGAAATTAAGTGTTCTGTGTAGAACTAGAGCCAGGAATGAGGCTTAGGATTTCTGGATCTTTTTCTGGCACCAAACCATCTGACCACAGGCGACTCCTAGAAGTTAGCTGAGGATATGGGAATTTGTGGAGATAAACTTAATAAATGAATATGCAGTAGTAAAAGAGAATCTCCAATCTCTGCAATCCTCCTTTATTCTCAATTTGTGAAATGCTATTTAATATATACTGTCACTAAGCTATGAAACCTTACATTTCAGTCTCACCCCTGTCCCTTAAACTAGAAATCTGGGAGTCTTTCTTGTCTCCTGCCTTTCTCATGTCCAGTTAAGCTTTACGTTCCATCACTTGCTTTTTTTTTCCTTTTGAAATAACTTCAGGTTTGCAAGAATAGGGCAAAGATAGTTTTTCCTTGAACCATTTGAGTGCAAATTGCTGACATGGTGTTCTAATGCCCACAACACCCCTGGAGATGCATTCGAGTTGTGTGCGTCCATAGTTAATTCCTTTTTTTTCCTGAGTAGACTTCCATAGTGCCATAATTTGCTTGCCTGTTGAAAGACACAATAGGTTTTGGCTATTGTAAATAAAGCTGCTATAACATTTGGGTACAGGTTTTTGTGTGAACATTAGTTTTCCTTCCTCTGGGATAAAAGCCCAGGAGGGAAGTTGCTGGGTTGAATGGTAGTTGTGTGTTTAATTTTATAAGAAACTGCCAAACTGTCTTCCAGAGTGGCTGTCATCATTTTATATTCCCATCAGCAATGTTTGAGTGATCCAGTTTCTCTGCATACCTGCCAACATTTGGTGCTGTCACTATATTGTATTTTGGTTATTCTGAGAGGTGTGTAGTGACATTCCATTGTGGTTTCAATCTGGATTCCTTTAATGGCTGTTGATGTTGAACCTCTCTTCATGTACTTATTTGCCTTCTGAATATTCTCTTTGATGAAATGTTTGTTCATTTCTTATGCCCTATTCTGATCTATGTGGTCCTCTTTCACATTATATTTATGAAATCACATTTAACATATACTTTAAGATATGAAACCTTAAATTCTCAGTCTTAGATGGTAACCTTTATAGACTTAAGCTAAGGAATCATTCTTGACTCCTGCCTCTCTCATGTGTCACTCCTGCCTCATATTCTCTCTCTCTCACTCTCTCTTTTTTTAATATTTTTAAAATTTATTTGAGAGAGTGAGCACCAGCAGGGAGAGGGACAGAGGGCCCAACACAGGACTTGATCCTAGGACCCCAGAATCATGACCTGAGCTGAGGGCAGATGCTTAACCAACTGAGCCACCAGGTGCCCCTGTCTCACGTGTTAATTGGATTGTTTATATTTTTACTGTTGAGTCTTGAGTATGCTTTACACATTCCAGATTAAAGGCTTGGAAACCTTTTCCTCCAGTCTATAGTTTGTTTCTTCATCCTCTTAAGAGAGTCTTTTGTAGAGCAAAAAAAAAAAAAATTTTTATTTTGATGAGATGCAATTTATCAATTTTTCCTCCTTATAGATCACACTTTTTTAAGATTTTATTTATTTGACAGTGATCACAAGTAGGCAGAGAGGCAGGCAGAGAAAGAGGGGAGGAAGCAGGATCCCCACTGAGCAGAGAGCTTGATGCGGGACTCGATCCCAGGACTCTGGGATCATGACCTGAGCCAAAGGCAGAGGCTTAACCCACGGAGCCACCCAGGAGCCCCTATAGATCACAGTTTTGGTGTCAAGTCTAAGAACTCTTTCCCTAGCCTGAGATCCCAAAAACTTTCATTTTTTTTTCTAAAAGTTTTATGTTTTTATATTTCACATTTAAGTTCAGGGTCCATTTTGTGTTAAATTTGGTAGAAGATGTGAGGTTTAGGTAGGTTAAAATTTTTTTTTTTTTTTTTGGCGTTGGATGTCCAATTGCTCCAGAATTATTTGTTGAAAAGTCTATCCCTCCTCCACTGAACTGCTTTTATACTTTTATACCTTTATCAAAACCAGTTTGTCATACTTGTGTGGGTCGATTTTGGGGTTCTCTTTCATTTATTTCATTGATCTATGTGAATATCTCTCCACGAGTATCTCATTCTCTAGATTGCCATCTAAATAGTAAAACTTAGGGACGCCTGGGTGGCTCAGTTGGTTAAGCGGCTGTCTTCGGCTTAGGTCATGATCCCAGCGTCCTGGGATCGAGTCCCACATCGGGCTCCTTGCTTGGCAGGGAGCCTGCTTCTCCCTCTGCCTCTGCCTGCCACTCTGTCTGCCTGTGCTCTCTCTCTCTAACAAATAAATAAATAAATAAATAATCTTAAATAGTAAACCTTAATAATGGATAGAATGATTCTTCTCTGTTGATTCTTATTTTTCAAGATTGTTTGAGGGCCTGTATCTTTCCATATAAATTTTAGAATAAACTTGTCTATTTCTACAAAAAGCTTTGCTAGGATTCTTATAGAAATTGCATGGGTAAATTTAGGGAGTGTTTACATGCTTGCTGTATTGAGTTTCCAGTGATGAACATGGTATGTCTCTCCTTCTATTTAGGTTTTTTTCTTTCATCAGCATTTTAAAATTTTCAGCATACAGATCCTGTGCATGCTTTGTAAATTTATATCTTAGTATTTCATTTTATTTGGAGTGATTATAAATAGTATTATGTTTTAAGTTTTAGTTTCCACATGTTCGTTGTTAGCATATAGAAATGCAATCAGTCTTCATATATTGATCTTGTATCCTATGATCTTGCTGTACTTAGTTATGAGAGGTTTTGTGTGTGTGTGTGTGTGTGTGTGTATTGTTTTTGTTTGTATTTTGTAGATTCTTTGGGCTTTTCTACCTAGACAGTCATGTCATCTACAAATTGGGGCAGTTTTGGTTGTTTGTGGTGTTTAAGCAATTTATTCCCTTTTTTCTGAGTTGTCAATCTTATAAAAGTAAAATTACAGTATTTCTTTATCACCCTTTTAGTAGTTGCAGAATCTGTAGTGATATTCCCTGTTCCATTCTTTTTATTTATTTATTTATTAGTTAGAGAGAGAGAACACAGGCAGACAGAGAGGCAGGCAGAGGCAGAGGGAGAAGCAGGCTCCCTGCCAAGCAAGGAGCCCGATGTGGGACTCGATCCCAGGACGCTGGGATCATGACCTGAGCCAAAGGCAGCCACTTAACCAACTGGGCCACCCAGGCGTCCCTCCCTGTTCCATTCTTAATATTGGCAATTCATTTTTTTCTTCCCTTTTCTTGTTAGTCTTGCTAAAGATTTATCAACTTTATTGGTTCTTCCAAAGTTCTAATTTTTTTTGTTCATTAAGTTTCTCCATTCTTTTTCTGTTTCAAATTTGTTGATTTATGCTCTTATCTTTATTATTTTCTTTCTTCTGCATGCTTTTGAGTTTTTATTTCTTCTCTTTCTAGTTTCTTGATATAGGAACTTAGATTATTAATTTGATATGAAGTCTTTTCTTTTTTCCTACACAACATTTAGTGTTATGAAATATCCTGATTTCAGCACTGCTATAGCTAAATTACACAAATTTTGATTTGCTATATTTTCATTTTCATTCAATTATGTGTTTTTGGCTTGAGATTTTCTATTTTACCCATGCATTATTTAGAAGTGTGTTAATTTCTAAATGTTTGGAGATTTTCTTGGTATTGATTTCTAGTTTAACTTCATATGGTCAGAGAACATGCTCTGTATGATTTTAACTCTTAAGTTTGTTGAGATTTGTTTTGCGGCCAGGGATCTGTTTTATCTTGGCGAATGTTCTGTAGATATTTGACAAAAATGTGTACTCTTTTGTTGTGGGATGTTGTATATTAGAATCTGCTGGTTGATTGTGTTATTGACTCCTTCTATACCCTTGCTGATTTTCTGCATAAATAGTTCTATCAGTTGTTGAGAATGTAGTGTTGCATTCCCCAACTATAATTGTGTGTTTGACTCTTTCTCCTTTCAGCTCTATCAGTGTCTGCTTCATATGTTTTGTGGCTTATGTATATACTACAAGCTTCATTTGCTTGGTGGATTCACATTGAAAATTGTAATGTCTTCCGGGTGGACTAACACTTAATCATTCTATCTTTTGTCATTATGTAATGTCCCTTTTTGTCTCTAGTAACTTTCTTTGCTCTAATGTCTACTTTATTTGATATTAATAGAGCCACTTAAATTTTCTTGTTTAAGTAGGCTCCACATCCCCTGTGGAGACCAGTGCAGGGCTTGAACTACAAGCCTGAGACCAACTGAGCCACCCAGGTGCCCCAGATTTTTTTGATTAATGTTTGCATGATACAACTTTTTCCATCCTTTTACTTTCAACTTACTTATATCATTGTAGTTGAAATGAGTTTCTTTCAGCTAAATTGGTATGCTTAAACCATTTATATTTAAGGTAACTATTGATATGTTTTGACTTTTTATTATTTATTTATTTATTTATTTTTAAAAAATTATTTATTTATTTGTCAGAGAGAAGGGGAGAGAGAGAGAGAGAGAGAGCACACAAGCAGGCAGAGAGGCGGAGAGAGAAGCAGGCTCCCTGCCGAGCAAGGAGCCCATGCGGGTCTCAATCCCAGGACCCTGGGATCATGACCTGAGCCGAAGGCAGCAGCTTAACCCACTGAGCCACCCAGGTGCCCCCAGTAGCTTGTTTTTAGCTGAAAAATGATGAGGCAGCCCACCATTGTTTAACCCTCAGCTTTTATATTATGCTTTACTATCATTACCTTATTGAACATATAGCTAAAGGATGGGAATAAAACATTGAATGTTTGTGATTCCTTAATCATTCTTTACCTTGTTTGTTCCATGCAGTGACAATTGCATGACGCCTAAAAGAGTTTCCATTCCATTAGTGTTTCATCAATCAGATCCACTGTTCTATTAGTTTTCAGGAGATCCATAATCATCTCAACCACCAAGGGAAGGAGGAGAGTTGATTTAGTCATTTTTTTAAAAAAGATTTTATTTATTTATTTGACAGAGAGAGATACATTGAGAGAGGGAACTCAAACAGGGGGAGTGGGGAAAAGGAGAAGCAGGCCTCCCGCTGAGTAGGGAGCCCCATGTGGGACTCGGTCCCAGGACCCCCGGATCATGACCTGAGCCGGAGGCAGACGCTTAAGACTGAACCTATCAGACACCCCAATTTAGTCATTATCATTCCACAGAACTGTCAAACTTAAAGATGCCATGTTTTTTCCACATGTCCAAATGTCTACATAAACAACAACAAAGGAACACATTCAGTGAAGGCACTGCCCTTTTTGTTCTCAGCAAATTAAATTCTGGAAAAGATTTTCCAGTACATTGTGCTTTTGAAGAAATTTTATACCTAGGATGTACAGGTTGGGAAACCTCAAAAGATTTTTTTTACTTCACCTAGGGAGAATGGTGGAAGTCTGTTCAGTGAAATCACAATATTTTTGGCTACTTCATTTTTCTCTAGAAGTTTTGCTTTTTATTTTACATATATATATATATATATATATTCTTGTCTTCAAATTTTTTAAAAAGATTTATTTATTTGTTTGACAGAGAGAGACATCACAGGTAGGCAGAGAGGCAGGCGCAGAGAGAGAGAGAGGGAAGCAGGCTCCCTGCTGAGCAGAGAGCCCGATGCAGGGCTCGATGCCAGGACCCTGATATCATGTCCTGAGCCGAAGGCAGAGGCTTAATCCACTGAGCCACCCAGGCACCCCTTGTTTTCAAATTTTTTATTTAAGTTCTAATTAGTTAACATATAGTGTAATGTTTTCAGTAATAGAATTCAGTGATTCCTCACTTATACAGAACATCCAGTGCTCATCACAAGTGCCTTCCTTAATCCCCATCACCCATTTAGCCCATTCCCTACCCACCTCCCTCTATCAACCCCCAGTTTGTTCTATTGTTAAGACTCTCCTGTGGTTTGTTTCCCTCTCTATCTCTCTTTTGCCCCCCTTCCTATATGTTCATCTCTTTTGTTTCTTAAATTCCACCTATGAGTGAAATCATATGTTATTTGGTACATGGTATTTTCTGACTGACTTATTTCACTTAGCATAAAACACTCTAGTTCCATCCATGTTATTGGAAATGGCAAGATTTTATTCTTTTTGATGCATAATATTTCCATCTTCTTTATCCATTCATTGGTCAATGGACATTTGGGCTCTTTCCATAATTTGGCTATTGTTGATAGTACTGCTATAAACATCAGGATGCATGTACCCCTTCAAATCAGTATTTGTGTATCCTTTGGATAAATACCTAGCAGTACAATTCCTGGGTCATAGGGTAGCTCTATTTTGTAACTTTTTGAGGAAACTTCATACTGTTTTTCAAAGTGGCTGCACCAGTTTGCATTCCTACCAATAGTGCAAGAGGATTCACCTATCTCCACATTCTTGCCAACACTTGTTGTTTCTTGTGTTGTTAATTTTAGCCATCCTGACAGGTGTGAGGTGGTATCTCATTGTGGTTTTGATTTGCATTTCCCTGATGATGAGTGATGCTGAGCATCTTTTCGTGCCTCTGCTAGCCATCTCTATGTCTTGTTTGGAAAAAGATCTATTCGTGCCTTCTGCCCACTTTGAAACTGGATAATTTGTTTTGTGGTTGTTGAGTTTTGTAAGTTCTTCATAGATTTTTGGATACTAGGCCTTTATCAGGTATGTCAATTGAAAATATCTTCTCCCATTCTGAAGGTGGCCTTTTAATTTTGTTAATTGCTTCCTTCATTGTGCAGAAGCTTTTTGTCTTGATGAAGTTCCAATTGTGCCATTTTGCTTTTGTTTCTCTTGCCTCAGGGGACACATCTAGGAAGAAGCTGCTGCAGCAGAGGTCAAAGAGGTTGTTGCCTGTGCTCTCCTCTAGGATTTTGAAGGTCTCCTGTCTCACATTTAGGTCTATCATCCATTTTGAATTTTGTGTGTGTGTGTGTGTGGTGTAAGAAAGTGGTCCGGTGTCATTCTTCTGCATGGAGCTGTCCAGTTTTCCCAACACCATTTGTTGGAGAGACTGTCTTTTTTCCACTGGATATTCTTTCCCGCTTTGTTGAAGATTACTTGACCATAGACATGTGGGTCCATTTCTGGGTTTTCTGTGCAGTTCCACTGATCTAGGTGTCTGTTTTTGTGCACTACCATACTGTCTCGATCACTACAGCTTTGTAATATAACTTGGAGCCCGGAATTGTGATGCCTCTGGCTTTGCTTGTCCTTTTGAAGGTTGCTTTGGGTATTTGGGATCTTTTGTGGGTCCATACAAATTGTAGGCCTGTTCGTTCTAGCTCAGTGAGAAATGCTGGTGGTATTTGAGTAGGGATTGCACTAAATGTGTAGATTGCTTTGGGTAGTAGAGATATTTTAATGATGTTTGTTCTTCCAGTCCATGAGCATGGTTTTTCCATGTCTTTGTGTCATCTTCAGTTTCTTTCATCAGTGCTTTATAGTTTTCAGAGTACAGATCTTTTACCTCTTTGGTTAGGTTTATCTCTATGTATCTTATTGTTTTGTTGCAATTTACAATGGGCTCAATTCCTTGATTTCTCTTTCTGCTGCTTCATTATTGATGTATAGAAATGCAACAGATTTCTGTATGTTGATTTTGTATCCTGTGACTTTACAGAACTTATGTATCAGTTCTAGAACTTTTTGGTGGAGTCTTTGTGTTTCCTATGTAGAGTGTCATGACGTCTGCAAAGAGTGAAAGCTTGACTTCCTCCTTGCTGATTTGGATTCCTTTATTTCTTTTTGTTGTCTGATTGCTGAAGCTAGGACTTCCGGTACTATGTTACATAGTAATGGTGAGAATGGACATCGCTGTCTTGTTCCTTACTGTAGAAGAAAAGCTCTCAGTTTTTATCTATTGAGGATGATATTAGCTGTGGGTTTTTCATATATGGCCTTTTGATGTTGAGGTATGTTCCCTCTAACTCTACTTTGTTGAGGGTTTATATCAAGAATGGATGTTAAACTTTGTCAAATGTTATTTCTGCATCTATGGAGAGGATCATATGGTTCTTATATTTTGGGAATGTATAAGTATGTATATCACATTGGCTGATTTGCAAATACTGAAGTTTCAATATTTTCTTCCTGTAGTCCAGTGAATGATCTTGTACACATCCTGGGGTGTGCACAACTCACCTTGCGGGACTACTGACCCATAATAAAGTTCAAGCTCCTGAACCTGATATAACAAAGCCCTTGAGATCCGGTCACTGTTTAATCTGTCACCTCTCCCTGTTGACCTTATCCTCCAGCATAACTGAATTACTTGTAGTTCCCTGCCCCTATACCTTTGCCCTATGCCTAGCATGCCATTTTCTTTCTTTGCTTGGCTAAACCCATTCATCACTTTGTCTCATTGCAGACATTGCACTCTCAAGAAAGTTCCCTGGCACTCTTTTGTTCCTCCTTTGAGGCTGTGTTAGGCATCCCTCTTCTTGGTTCCCAAATTCCTAGGTTGTAGTTCTATTCTTAGACTTACTAATTGTGTTTTTATTGTCAGGAGGGAACCTGAACTGATTTAGCTTATGTTTTTTGCAACCTTGGAGGATTGGGGCTGAAATAGAAATTAAGTTGAGTTACAGAAAAGTAGAAAAAGTTATATTTTCTGTACACTTGAGAAGTTTCCAGGCTGAGGTTTGAACCTACCATCCTTACTGACCCTGACCCTTGGCACAAGGAATCATGCTTTATACAGGGGTGAGGTTCAAAGATGAATAAGGTGAAGATATATATACACATATCACTAGCTATAGTGCCAAAAAACAGATGGCAATGTCAAAGGAAAATATTTGAGGAGAATTTAATAAGAGAATGTCTTTCATTCACTGTATTTTCTTTACTCTCAAAAACATTTCTGACACCAGGTGTGTGGATTTTCCCCACTGACCAATTCTCTGACACCAGCTGGGTGTCCTTAATTCAATTTAAGTCTGACATTAACCAGAATTAACACAGACCTCACAGTTTAAGGGATGAGTCCCCCAAGAGTGCCCCCACTTTAGATGCCATTCACAGGTAATAGGTCCCCAGGTTAGCCACAACTTCTATCCAACTTGGCTGCAAATGAGGTTCCCAAAACCCCCTCCTAAGGCTCAATAACTTGCTAGAGCAGCTCAAGGAACCCAGGAAAACAGTTTACTTACTATTGCTGATTAATTAGAAAGACTATTTTAAAGGAAACAAATGAACAGCCAGATTAAGAAATTGAGTGCAGGATCTTCTGTTCCCAGGGAGTTGTCCTTTGCTATCCTCTTGGGCCATGGATATGTTCACCAACCCAGAAGTTCTCCAAATCCCATACTTTGGGGATTTTTATGGAGGCTTCATTACATAGCCATGATTGATTATTGACTCCACATTCAGCCCCTCTCCTCTCTCCTGAGAATGGAGGAGACAAGGTCTGAAAGGTCCAAGCTTCTAATCATGGCTGGGTCTTTCTGGTGATAAGTCCCCATCCAGATAGCCCATCCAAAGTTGCCTCACTCAAGTAAAAGACATTCCTACCACCCAGGAAATTCCAAGAGCTATAGGAGCTCTGTGTTAGATGCTCTTGTCCTTCTGGAAATTACAAAGGTCTTAGGAGCTCTGGGTCAAGAACCCAGGCCAAAACTGAATATTACAACAATAGATTTTCCAAGCACTCCTATTTACAAGGGTTTTAGGAGTCATATATCAGGAACAAGGGACAGAGACGAACATATACATTTCTGAGTATTTCTGACTATTTCCAGGGTGTTGACTGTGAGCAGGTAAGCCTCGAGGGACTGTCCCGTATGAGACTTTGTACCCGCAGGTTCTGTTTCAACTCCCAGGCCATGGGAGGGAGTAGTTACAGGTACCCAGAGACAGAAGAAGCTGTATGGACAAGTTTACCTGGCAGAAGCAGTGACCTCTGAAGTGACCATGCTGGGAAATAAACACTCTGACTTTGCTCTCCTGCTCTTCCATCTTCTCCCCAGGACCCAGACGTTTAGTTGAACCCAACTGGAAGCCAGAAGGTGATGCAGTCCTGGGCACAGAGCATAGTGAGGAGGGTGGAGAGCGGACCAGGAGGGCAAACAAGAAAAACTGGCACAGCAGATAACCCAAAGCCCCTTTGGAAATCCCAAGAACCACCCCCAACCCCTCCTCCACTTAGTCTTGAGGTTTCACATATGAAACCTTTAAATAAGTGACTCAGCATAGAGTGATGGCAAATGCTAACATTTTTCTTTTATTCCTTTTTCTCTGAGAGCACTGCTGTCCCTCAGCCATTCAACTGTGGCTGTTTGGGTGAAGTGGTGGGGAATTTTATAATGTAGAAAATTAGCAAAATATCAGACATCACAAACGCCCGTGCTTCAGGAGACCAGACAGGTGATGGAAATCAGACTAAATCAAACACAGATGGGTGCAGCTGCAGGCAGGCAGTGGGCGATCTCTGGTTCCCTCGCCTTATGATCCCTCCTTTCATCAGCCTTTAGTTAACAGTGATGAACAGCCAGTGTTGGCTCATCATTTCTGGATGCAGAATGGGATTGGTAGAAGGCAGCCTCTCCTAAAACCTTCAGAAAGACCAATCCCCCTAATAAGTGTGGGCAGGAGGCTGGAAGCGCTTTTGGAGGCCTACTATGTGCTAACACTGTTCTAAGTGCTTCACCTGAATGAACTGCTTTCATCCCTTCCAGGTCCCTACAAGATAGGAGTCCTTATGATTACTCTTTTACAGGTGGGGAAACTGAGGCACAGAGATGTTAAGGAGGGACCAGGTGACCTGTTATATCTCTTTAGTAGTATGTTCTGGGAAGAACTATGTAGCTTGCAAGAGCCAAGGGGATTATTTATTAATTTCTTAATCTGATTTGAATTTAACTTAGTTTAAAAAATGATTTGAGGTACCTAGGGGCGCCTGGGTGGCTCCATCATTAAGCATCTGCCTTTGGCTCAGGTTATGATCCTAGAGTCCTGGGATCGAGTCCCTCATCAAGCTCCCTGCTCACTGGGGAGTCTGCTTCTCCCTTCCTCTCTGCCCCCCACTCCTGTTCATGCTCTTTCTCGTGCACTCTCTCTCAAATAAATAATCTTTTAAAAAATGATTTGAGGTATCGAGAATATTTCAACTTTGACATATATTATAAATTATATCATTAAGAAAATAGTAAATCTGGAAAATAATATTTGCCTTTGAAGTACTGGATATTCTGCAACATTCATGGCTGCATTAGCCCGGGGCAGGAAGTCATAGCTGCCCTCTTTTAACTTGTTTGGACACCTCTCTGGGCCTCTTGGGTCCTGTGGATTTTCAGATGCTACATGTGCGGGCTGCACTTCAGGCACATTCCTTTGGAACAGCTGAATTGTGGGAGAAGGTAGGCTTCGTGGGAGGTTCTCCATCCTTGGCTACCTTAACCCACCACCTGCAGCTTCCCTGTATCAGACAACCTACGAACGTTTGACATCAAACTGAGTATTTAATCACTTCCAAGATACCTCAACATAAGACAAACCATTATTTGTGAACCTGTAGTACCATGCTTAATAAAAGTGGTGACAAAACGGGGCACCTGGGTGGCTCAATGGGTTGGGGCCTTTGCCTTCGGCTCAGGTCGTGATCCTGGTGTCGTGGGATCGATCCCCGAATTGGACTCTCTACCCAGCAGGGAGTCGGCTTCCTCCTCTCTCTCTCTGCCTGCCTCTCTGCCTACTTGTGATCTCTGTCTGTCAAATAAATAAATAAAATCTTAAAAAAAAAAAGTGGTGACAAAGGACATCTTCCTGATCTTAGAGGGCAAGTGGTCATTCTTTTACTATAAAGAATAATGTTACCCATAGATTTTTTTTAAGATTTTATTTATTTATTTGACAGAGAGAGATCACAAGTAGGCAGAGAGAGAGAGAGAGGAGGAAGCAGGCTCCCTGCTGAGCAGAAAGCCCGATGCGGGACTTGATCCCAGGACCCTGAGATCATGACCCGAGCCGAAGGCAGCGGCTCAACCCACTGAGCCACCCAGGCACCCACCCATAGATTTTTTAACAGATGCTCTTCACATATAAAGTTGGGGAAATTTCTCTTTATTCTTATTTTTAGCATAAATGGTTATCAAATGTTGTCAAATGAATTTTTCTACATCAATCAATCTGATTGTATAATTTTTTAAAAATTTTAAAAAAATTTTATTTATTTATTTGACAGACAGAGACCACAAGTAGGCAGAGAGGCAGACAGAGAGAAAGAGGAGGAAGCAGGCTCCCTGCCGAGCAGAGAGCCCGATGTGGGGCTTGATCCCAGGACCCTGAGATCACAACCTGAGCCGAAGGCAGAGGCTTAACCCACTGAGCCACCTAGGTGTCCCTGATTGTATAATTTTTATTGTTTAGCTTGTGGATATGGCAGATTACATTGATTGTTTTAAAACCATTGAACCAGCTTTGATTACCTGCAATAACCACTTGGTTATGGTGTATACTTTTTTAATACATTGCTAGGTTGGATTCGTTAATATTTTCTTGAGGATTTTTGCATGTACGTTCATTAAAGATATTGGCTGCACTTTTCTTTTTTGCATTATTTTTATCTGATTCTGGTACCAGGGTAACACGAACTCCATAAAATGAATTAAGAAATGTTCTAGTTTTTGGAAGAGTTTGTGTAGAGTCAATATTAACTCTTCAATTGTTTGGTAGAATTCTCCAGTGAAACCATCTGGGCCTGGAGATTTCTTTTTTGGGAATTTTAAAATTACAAATTCAATTTCCTTAATAGTTATAGGGTTAAACAATCTGGTTTATATTGGGTGAGTTGTGATAATTTGTGTATTTCAGGAAATTTGTTCATTTCCTCTAAGTTGTCATAGTTAGGTGTGTAAGGTTTTATGGGTTTTTTTCTCCTTTTTAAAAGTATTCCCTTATAATCCTTTTGATGTCTACAGGGTTTGTAGTGATAGCCCATTTCACTCTTTTTATTCTTTTAATTAACAACTTTACTGAGGTATAATTGATATACAAAAAAACAGTGCAAATTTAACATATGGAATTTGATGAGTTTGGACACATGCATATACCTATGAAACCATTATAATAATCAAGGTAATAAACATATCCATCATCTCCAAAGTTTCTTTGCATTCCTCCCCTTTTGTGGTATGAACAGTATGATATCTACCCATTTCACAGTATTTTAAGTACACAATATAGTATTGTTAAGTTTAGGTTCCATATTATACAGGAGGTCTATAGAACTTATTCATCTTGCATAACTGAAAGTTTATATCCTTGAACATCAACTTCCTATTTCCCCCTTCTCCCAGCCCCTGGCAATCACCTTTTGACTATTTGCTTCTTAAAATTTGACTGTTTTATTTATTTTTTATTTTTATTTTTTTTAAGATTTTATTTATTTATTTGTCAGAGAGAGTGAGCACAGGCAGACAGAGTGGCAGGCAGAGGCAGAGGGAGAAGCAGGCTCCCTGCTGAGCAAGGAGCCCGTTATGGGACTCGATCCCAGGACGCTGGGATCATGACCTGAGCCGAAGGCAGCTGCTTAACCAACTGAGCCACCCAGGCGTCCCTATTTTTTATTTTTTAAGTAGGCTCCATGCCCAGTGTGGAGCCCAATGTGGGGCTTGAACTCACGACCCTGAGATCAACTAAGCCACCCAGGCCCTCCTAAGTTCAACTATTTTAGAGGCTTTGTATAGGTAGAATAATTCAGTGTCAGACATTCTGTGACTGGCTTATTTCACTGAGCACAATGTTCTGCAGGTTTATCCTTGTTGTTCCATATGGCAGGATTTCCTTCCTTTTCTATGATTGAATTATATTCCACCATACGTATACCACATTTTCTTTATCCATTCATCTATTAATGGACATATGGATTGTAGCCATATCTTGGCTATTGTGAATACTGCTGCAATGAACATGGGGGTGCAGAGAGTTCTTCAAGATCCTGATATCAAGAAATACATTTGTCCAAAAGAATTAAAATAAGAAAAATTGAAATACTTTGTCAGTTTACAGATTCTTTGCTCTGCCCCTCCATTCTGTTGTTTATTACAAGTTTTTAGCTTTTCAAAGAATCAATTTTGGGTTTATTTACCCTTCCAATCATTTCTTTTCTTTTTTTTTTTTTTTAAGATTTTATTTATTTATTTGACAGAGAGAGAGGGCGTACAAGCAGGGGAAGTGGCAGGGAGATGGAGAAATGGGC
>RCUC01156995.1:0-19520 GCA_003697995.1 Taxidea taxus jeffersonii | reverse complement strand
CGTGCCCCCAAGTCCCCACACGTGATAGGTCAGGAAAGGAAAACCTGTCCTAGCTGCCAGTACTTCCTGAGCACAGATAAAATAGCTGTGGTTTTAGTAAAACAGTATCAGCTGTCACATTAAAATCACGGTTCAACTGAGTGAGGCTGGGAATTAGATTTGTAATGAATCTGCACACCGGTCTTGGTGACCATTATGGTGATACGTGCACTATAAACATGTTTATTCCTTTTATGTTTAGACATACTTTAAGACACATAATAAAAAATAATTTAAAGCAACACGGGGAGTCCTCACTAATGTTCTCCTAAAGGAGGTCTACTTCATGATGCCTATGATCTGCCCCCCGCCCCCGCCAAAAAGGAAATGCAATTCATTGTTCTTCCCAAAACAAGCAATACAGAATAAGGTCTTCCTCACTGGGAAATCTTGGGGCAGAAAACAGCTCAGCCCCATCAGTTAGGCACTGAGTTATAGAAACATTAGCATAGTGAATAAACGTTATGTTGTTATTTTGATGGTTATGCCTCAATACTGACATATATTTACAAGAGGTCCTTTCACCGATCATGCATGCCTTCAGTTTATCAAAACTTCTATTACTACTTTTGAGTTATGCTTGTGAACCTAAACAAGAGATCTGAAAATAGCAGAAACGACACAGGCTCATGTGGTGTAAAACAGGCTAGCAGCCACTAACACCAAGACAGTAGCAAACAGTGAAGCTTTAGGTCCCCCTTGTCTCATTTGCACCCCAACTTTGTGCACATCCGTGCCAGGATGAAAACACGAACTCTCCCAACATAAAGCTTGCGGCTCCACTGCTGGTTTGCCGAACTCCATGAGGGGATCGCCCTCCAGTCTCCCCTGAGCACCAACTCTAGAGCAGAAGAGACCACAGATGAGCAGGATTCCCCCAAAACACGGGCTGAAGAGCCCCATCTGTTTCAGGACAACAGATCCAATAGGGTAAGGACACACTTCACCGTCACCAAATGGTCCCAGCAGCCCGAGCACCAGGACACCGTGTGGCCAGCAAAAAAATGAGACTATGCAACAAGACTGTTTCAAACAGACGAATCATGCCCGTAAGTTCTTAACCCAGTGTCAGTGGGGCAGCCTCCCTCACATCACCATCCAAGACCAGATCTTAAAATATATAACCCTGAAAATATCAATAATAGGTTATCATGGAGAGTTCAACTGTGAAAACTTGGTCTCAAAGCTCTAATATTCAGAGCTATCAAGGAAGGCTGCAGACACATCCAAAATCCGACCAGGAGCTGGATGATAATTAGAAGCCCCATCGGAGCATCAGCAACTGCATCCTGAGCTGCCAAAAGCCGTCGGGTCATTCTAGACCACACTAAAGTGAACGGATTCTCAGAAGGGCTCCTTACCTCTGGCCAATTAATGTACTTTTACATCTAGCTCTAAATCCTGAGCAATCCTATAGGATCTTCCAAATTCCCCTCTTCGTGTTATCCTTTCCCAAAGGGATTCTGAGTAATTAAATTACTAAGAGGGGGCCTGCAACAGTTCATATGCACAAGGAATAAACAGGGTTTGGAATTAAAATTTCTCCATTTTATCTTACCATAAATTACATAAAATTAACAGTAGTATTTTTAAAGGAAGATAGTATGTGTTCCCATACTTAGACCTACAGGGGGAAGCCAACGTCTAAATGATCGTATTTCTGCGAAATCCTCACTATAAGACCTTCAGGATCGGAAGACGCAGAGCTCTTCGATCCTCTGCAGAACTGAGTATAAATAACCATCTTCCTTCCTGCCTCCTCTAGCCTGGAGTCAACGCTATAGAAAAAGAACCCCTGGGTCCCACAAGCCTCTTCCTCTGCATCAATGTGAGGAGGAAGAGCAGTAGGGAGAACTGAGAAGGCATGTCTGGATTCTGACATGGGTTCAAATTCCGACTCTGGCACTTACTAGCTCCCTGGCTTTGGCCCTGCTCCCCCTCCAACTTCTCATTGGAAAAATGTGAAAGACGGGATTTATAATGTCTCGCGACTGGTTCACGGGGTAAGCTAGCTAGCTACGTAAAACTGGCATACACTGGCGTGGGACTGCTCAACCTTGGCCCTCCTGGCATTCGGGGCCAGGTGTTTCTTCCTTGGGCGCAGGCCCTGTGCCTTGTAGGATGTTGAACAGTATCCCCTCTCTCTAACCCACCAGAGGCCAGCAGCACCTCTGGAGCTGTGACAACCAAAAATATCTCCAGGCACTGCCAAATGCTGGAAGGGGTGTGCCCCCGGTTTAGAACCTTTGTACTTAGGTATTTAACGGATGCAACTTTCAGGGCACCTGGGGGGGGGCTCAGTCCATCCAGCGGCCACCTCTTGATTTCTTCAGCTCAGGTCATGATCTCAGGATCCTCGGATAGAGCCCCACTGTCAGGCTCTACGCTCCGTGGGGAGTATGGGATCGAGTCAGGCTCTACGCTCCGTGGGGAGTATGCCCAAGGATTCTCCCTCTCTCTCTGTCCCTCCCTCCACTCACACCCATGCTCTCTCTAAATAAATCTTTAAAAAATAACGGTAATTTAAAAAAATAAATGTAGGTTTCTCCCTTCCTCCCATCATGTAGCCCACGGAAATAGGAAACGTAGGTGATTAGAGTCCTTCCTTTCTCAGCTAATCAACCAGTCATCGATCCAATGTCACCTGAGTCCTAAACCCCTCCTGCCTTTGTCCCTCTTGCTGGTTCCCACCGTCATCTCCGCTCTACCAGGCCTGCTGCATGACCGGCTGCCGTCACTCACCTCACATCCACTCTCCCCTTGCTGCATGGTGAGCACCAGAAAAGCCCAAATTAACACCAGTCTCCCAAAGTGTCTCAGCGGATGGAGACCCAGTTCCTCAACAAGGTCCAGAGGCTGTCCACACACAGCCCCTCCCTCTTTGCTTTCGATCCTGCCACCAGGGCTTCCATGGTGCCCTCCGCCCCTCCTTAAGAACCGCCTGAGACCCAAGGGCGTGGTGGTTCCATCCAAGGTCCTGGGGGCCAGGCGGCCCGGATTCAAGTCCTGGTTCTGCCACCTACTACTCTGTGATGCTCTGAGCAAGTCTATTAACATCTCTGTGCCTCAGTTTCTCGCCCCAACCCCGTAGGACCGGAGCTAGGAGGACCCGCCTCAAAGAGCTAGCTGATGGGATGATTAGGGGAGGTCATTTTTTAAGATCTTAGTATCAGCACTGAGCATGTGGCAAGTGTTCAAATTTTAGCTGTTCGCTTATTTGCATCTAAAACTCAGCTCAGGGGGCGCCTGGGGGGGCTCAGTCATTAAGCGTCTGCCTTCGGCTCAGGTTATGGTCCCGGAGTCCTGGGACTAAGCCCCACTTCGGGCTCCCTGCTCCATGGGGAACATGCTTCTCCCTCTCCCACTCCCCCTGCTTGTGTTCCCTTTCTTGTTGTGTCTCTATCAAATTTTAAAAAAAAAAAAAGTCTTAAAACTCAGCTCAGAAGCTCACTGTGTGAAGCTGGACACCCTAGCTGGCTTTTCCCCCCATCTTCATGCCCCAGACCGAAAAGCAATGTCCTATAAAGTTGTTTCTGCTCCTTCACAGCCCACCACCAGCAATCGCTGTCTGTAGGCAGGTCTTAAAACGGATCAGACACCTGCAGAGAGCCAAAGCCAAAGGCCCCTGGCTACCTGCCCCCACCTACAACAGCAGGCCCAGGAGGTGTTCACTCGAGCCAAGACACTCACAGATCAGACCATCTCATCAGATCAGCTCATCTTTTTTTGAATCCTAAATTGTTCATTCCATAGAGATTATCCCTTGTTCCTAGTCTATGCCATTACCTAGAATTTGGGGGGCGGGGATAGGTAAGAGCAAAATTCTAACTGAGAAGACAGACCTCTTGCCTCTCCAAGCCCCCAAGAAAAGCAAATACATTCAACAGAAGGGCAAGACTCGACTCGCCTTTGATCCTGACACACCACACCCTAGGTTTCATTTTCCACAGATTCTTAAAAGGGCAAAGAAACAGTTGGAACTGTCACTGTCCACACCAGAGCACCTGCTTGAAATGCCATTTTGCAAACTCCAGAATTCAGGCTGCCCAGCAGAGAAGGGCACGGTCCTTGTTGCCTGGGAGTTAAAATCACAATAATAAAACCGAGCAGTTGCTCCTTCAACAGGGAAGTTAAAGGAATCTGGACTGGCCGACCCACCTCATTCTATCCACGAAGCCATCCCTGAGTGTGCATTCCCGTCCCTTCCTGCAATTATTAACCTCTTTGCGTATTAAGACCAGCCTCATTCTAACAAGACTGAAGTTGCTTTGAAGATATAAAATATAAGCCTATAAAAGCATTTCAAAGAGTCAGGGCAATGGGAGAGAGAAGATGTGGGGTGCAAAGCCTTCCTTGGCCCAGGACTGTTACTAGTCAACCCTGGGTCTCCAGCTTGACGGGTACTTCTGTGCTATCCAAAAAGCCTTCAATAAATCCCTTTCTGCTTAACTTCATCAGGACTGGTCACTGTCGCCTGCAGTCAGGAGCCCTAACTAGAACAGATTTTGTCTACAAAGGGCTATCCATCCAACTGAAACGGCCGAGTCAGGGGGCAGGCAGAGGGTCCTGTGGGTCCCACAGTCCCAGTCCTGGGAAGTTGGTCTTTCTGAAGAGGCAGAGCAAAGGCAGAGTGGGTTCAAGTGCCCAGCTGGCTGTTGCACCCGAACTGTGCGCCTCTTCATTCAAGGCTACTCTCAAACTGCCTTGAGGCAGAAGCCCTGGGAAGGAACAGGGAATGAACAGGGCACAGAGACCAGACACTAAGACACAGAAACTCCCAGAACGGCGGACCTCATCTAGATAAGGTCACTGGCTGTTCTTACCAGCCCGAGCACTTGACTGGAAGCAAACAAACCCGACAGGAAGTTCTCCCAGGAGCAATACTGCCAAACATTCAGATCGGATGACACTAGCCCATGGCTGTTCAACACCCAGACAGACAACCCTGAAGCCCCAAACTCACACCCAACCGGATGCAAGAAAAGGGCAGCGTGCCAGTGCCCACCCCAGCTGGGTGCAGCTGCAGACAACACAGACCATGGGAGGGTCTCACACTGGGCATAACCCAGCAGAGCCCAAAGCTGCCAGACCACCTGACCAAGCCAGGGACCCCAGGCCAGTCCTGATCTGCTGGCCACCACGCTCAGTTTTCTCATTTTCCCCCCTCTTAAGGGGGAGGTTTACAGCAGTCTCCTACTCTTTCTTCACCGTTGTGGGTGGATGTTTGGGGACCAAACCTACCCAGCCATAAGCCACTAGACCATTAAAAAGAAAAAAAAAAAAACAAAACTCCTTTCAGGTGTTAAGAGAAGGGACAGTGTATCACCCAGAGATCCGTGCAATACTTAAATGGGTATCTGGGTTGCCTCCCTAGAGAAAGGGAGCATGGGCATTTCTGAAGGTGGGTGAATTACCCAGGTGGTGGGCTGTAAGGTCATCATGGACTTCCCCTCAGCTGGAGGGGTAGAACCTTAGAAGACTAAAGGTAATTCCATCCCCTCCTTGCCATTAGCTAGTTGAGAGATAAGCAGATGGAAGCTTCCGTGGCCAGTGGGACACAAGAGATTGCCTGGTGTCCTGGAAGTGAAATTTCTTCTCTTAACAGAAAGACACAGGAAGCCATTCCCTTTGCTCTTACAAGTTGGGAAAAAGAACATGGCTCTGGTTGCCACTGGCAGCTCCCCTAGGACCCACAGGGCTCTGAAAAGGACTAGACTTTAGACAGCGGAGTGAAGAATGGAACTTGATTCCTCAGTGACATCACTGAACTGGCACATGTCCTTACCGTCCAGGTGGGCACTTAAGAGACACAAAACAGAGGGAGAGATAACATTCATCTCTATGACAACTATCAATAATCTACCGTAACACAAGGGCTGCCGAAATACACAAATTGAGATTGACCAACTCAGGCACCACAATTCCGTAGGCTCTAACTCCGGGGACAGGAAGAAGGGAGGCAGTATAGAAACCCACCATCATATTAAACACATAGATCAGCTGTAAGATGCATCCTTATGTCAGAAATATTAAAAGGAGCGGGCAGGTGGGGGGGTGACAGAGAGACAAGGGTCAGATGACACATAAGGTGACATAGGTCAACTGCACCCTTTTGTTCGGGAAGGGACCACCATGAAACGTACTCGGGCCTACAGACGCTGGATGGACATTACAAGCTTGTTCCAAGCTGCATCCAGATACTGAGATATTTGCCCAGATGTCGCAGCGGGTGCACTGGTACCATTCTGACATTGAAAACCATTCAGTGCTGCACCACCAAGACGCTCAGGCAAAACCCAAAGACACAAAAAGAGAGATTTCAGTTTGGTTTTTATACTGCACACCAAAAATTTCAGAGAACAGAAAACGCCACTAAAGATTTAAATTACTTCTATGCGCCTGCAGTACACAGAAGGATGAAAATACGAATCCGAAGTGTCCATGGTGGAGAAAACCAAACCTGTTCTACAAGCTACAAATGAAAAGAAGTCTCATTTCCTGGTCACTTTGTCTGAAAAATGTCCCATCCTTCACCTACCCCTGGGCTTCCCACCTTGGCAGGGAGCTCCCCAAAAGCAAGAGTGGCAATGCGCAACCTTGACCTTGACATCCTTAAATACAGAGCACACAGCAGGCCCTCGATGAACATATGTTCAACTGAATACAAACCATCAGTATCTGTTCTGAGCAAGTGCTCTCATTTTTACCCAAAGCCTGAAGTGCTTCAAGCATTTGGGAGGTTTCTATCTCACTTTGAAACTTATTTTTGTATTAAGAAAAACTTCCCTGTAGAAAAATCTAAGAAAAAATATAGAGAGGCCATAAAAATCAGCTGAAATCCCTTTGCTCAAAAGATAGCCACCACTGACATCCTGGTATACATTCCCAGTCATTTTTCCCTATGCATACTTTTTAATTTTTATTTCTATATTTGACAGAGAGCACATGTAGGCAGAGTGGTAGGCAGAGGGAAAGGGAGAAGCAGGCTCTCAGCTGAGCAGGGAGCCCAATGCAGGGGCTCGATCCCAGGACCCTGGGATCACAACCTAAGCCAAAGGCAGACGCTTAACCAACTGAGCCACCCAGGTGCCCCATATGCATAAATACTTTTAACCAAAATGAGACTGTACTGCACCCCCTATTTTGTAACCTACTTTTCCAGTTGGATGAGTGACCTCTCCACGTTACTAAATACTTTCCAGTACCTCCCCTGCATCCCGGCCAGCCACTCCCATGGCGGCAGGATGCTCTTCTCTATCTCACTTCTCAGAGAAGAAAGGAAAAGCTCTCGGCCCAAGCCCAGTGTTCTCTTTCATGAGTAACAGCCAGTGAAATGAAAACATCTCTTCCAAAGCCAGGTGGCATGGCACATACCAATTTCTCAATTGTCAGCACCAACATACTCTAGAACTCCAATATCAACACCGGGTTCAGCTCCCTCCAGAGCTTAAGTCAAGGGCCACAGGCATTTATCCTCTGGAGTTACTAACGAATGGGAAGGACGTACAGCTGGTTCAAAGTTTAGAAAGGACCTGCCTGCCGTTCTGCTTGCATCCAATTATCACACCCCAGCCATGAAGCACAAAAGGAACTGGAGGAGGATAAAAGGAAGCAAACGGATTCTCAGTTTTGCTTTTTCTTTAAACCTCACACTCCTTCCCCTTTCCAACCCAAACTGCCAAAGATGAAGTTGGCACTAGGCTAACACCCGAAGATGAATCACTTATTAACTGAGCGGGGGGAGGAGACGGGGGGAGGAGACGGGGGGGGGGGGCGTGAGTTTTCAACAGACTCAGGTTCTAAAAGTAGTCGGCAGATTTGAGCGTAAGTATGTGAAGCTTTTAATTCTGTGAGATGCACACCGAGAACTTACTAAGCCAATTCTCTAAACAGCTTAGGCTTTTTTTTGGGGGGGGGGGGTATAAGGACAACAGACGAAAATAACTTTTAGTATCTAAAAAAAAGAAGACATATACATGTAAGTAAAACTAACCCACTCACAAACATATTCGTTTAAAAAGGAAAAAAAATCAAGAGACGATCTTCATCTTCTCCATCACCTCTGACCCAAGCCTGTCTTCCCCAGAGTCCTCGCGCCGGTGATTTCTAACACAGCTGCCAAAACGTCCGTGGAACTTTCGAAATCCTGTAGATCACTGAACTAAGTCTGCATTTTGAGACACTAATTCGTAACAGATGTTCCAGAGGCGGTTCGGTGGGACTTCCCACCAGATACCAAGGTGCTGGCCACGTTCCCCCACGGCCATGCCCACCCCCCACCCCACCCCCCCACCCCCCCACCGTGGAGGTCCGGCGTCCCAGCATGCACTAGAAGGCACACCGCAGACCACGATCCATGGCTGCGTCCACGGAGACCCAGAAGAGCCAGGCCTCGAATGCGGCGGGGAAGTGCGAACTGGGCTAACAGGCCAAACCAAGACTCACGGGCACAACTCTGCCCTTGCCGCAGCACCCCAGTCCCCTGGAGGTAGCCAATCCCTCGCAAAGGTAGAAAGAGCACACGGCTCCCGTCCAGCAGACAGGAGGCGGCCCTGGGCCTGAGCCACTCATGCAATCCATCCATCTTCACCCCGGTGTGCCGGAGAGCCTCCCTCCGCGGGAGTGCGAACACAATGCAGATGATGGGACGTGACCCTGACCAGCCACTGCCAGGCCATCCCCTTCATTCCACCACGATCCCTACGAGCCCTTCCAAGTTCCATCTTGGATTTCATATCGCAGCGTGTTACACTAAAAGTCACTTTTCAGGCATCTGGGTGGCTCAGGAGGTTAAGCATCTGACACCTGGTTTCAGCTCAGGTCATGATCTCAGGGTTCTACGATTGAGCCCCCCTCAAGTCCACACAGGGCTCCCTGCTCAGTGGGGAGCCTGCTTCTCCCTCTGCTCCCCCCACTTGTGCTGTCCAGCTCTTTCAAATAAATAAAATCTTTTTTAAAAAATTTCTTTAAAAAAACAAAGTCACTCTTCAATGGTCCCTTTTTCTTGGTGAACAGGAGGTATAAAAATACAAAATCTCCCAGTGGATGCCTGCCTGCCAAGAAGTCACCAACACTGAATTCGATGACAGTGGAATCGGATAAGTCTCACCATTAAACTTGGCAAGTTCTGAATCAATACAGGACTCTGGAGTCAGGGACATAAAGTCGGCTAGAGGGCCAAATTTAAGCTAGTTACCCCAGATGTGCTAATGGAACACAGCCTTCCTCACCTAAAGGTATTATTACAGTAAAAGCCAGCATTCAGGCCACTCAGGTTCAGAACAAATCATTAGGAGTCTAACGAGCTCCTATGTATTCGTGAAATGTATGTCCCAGATCTTTACACTGCTGGTTTTCTCTCTGCTTGAACCCGAGCCACAGTCTTTCCTCAGGAATCAAGAAGTTCTCCAGCAATCAAATACTCGGGAGTGGTGATAATTGTTAGTTCCTTCTCAAAGTCAATGCCAACAATTCCAGAACAGTCCGTACAGAACTAGCCTTTTTTTCAGAAGACCCTACACACCCAAGAACAAAGGACATGACCGAGGTTCTCAAAGGGACTTTTCTTTGTGCATGTTTTGAGGGGGGGGTCCCCCCAGATCCAAATGCCTGTTCCTCTTCCAAATTTAGTATGGCCTGGATAAGGGATGCTTCTTAATACTGCTCACATTGACAATCACCTTACGTGTTTTTAACAATTTTTTTTTTTTTGGTTTGTAGAAAAATATTGGTTTCTAAATCTAGTTTATCTTCGTGTCTAAATTCGGCTCTCATTTCTATATTTCACCAAGAGGCAACTCCCAACGAAGAGCAGCATCATGAAACAGTACAAACATTGCCACCTATAGTCGGAAAGGGAGATGAATCCGCTTATATGCTGACCTGAGAAACAGAGCAAACACAGAAAGTAACATCTGGCCGCCCTTCTCACAGCCTTCCCCAAGCCTACTGTTCTAATACTCACTTTCAAAATTACTCACATATTATTTTGATCCTCTTTCATACGGATCTCTCAAAAGTCTGTATTGCCAACTAAACAGATCGCTAAGCCCAAAATCACTCCGCAGACCTACAACACCAAAAACACCCGGAGACTAAGGTAAAATCTCATTGTGCTGCTCTTCACCTAGGACCCGCCATTCAAGGACACCAATAACATCTCAAAAATCTGAAGATGATCTCAGTCTGCCAAAGACAAACCCATTTCTTTCACGGGTCACACTACCGCACTTCTGTGCTGTCTGAGTAACCGCGCGATACAGGCGACAAGTCTTGAGCAAAGAGCACAACGTGAGCGCAGCCGCGATTTCGCAGACCTCCAACGCGCTGGTGCCATGATGCGTGACACCATCCTCCAACGTCATCAGGGCTTTCTTCCTGGAAAGGTCTCCCGAATATACAACAAACATACTCACGAGTCAGTATCGTGAAACAACTTTACAAGGAAGTTTCCTGAGATGCGCCCACAAGTACCACTCAACCACATCTCAACCGTGTTCCACTACAGGAAAGAAAACCATGGCCTGGTGATTCCCATTTTGCCATAGTCCTTTGAACAAAACTACTTTTATTCCTTAAGTTAGGGAAACTGCTTTTCAGGAACGAGGTAATTTAAAGCCTTCTGACTTAAGCGGAATGTAAATTAAAATGTCAGTTTCTACAAAGGCCGCACAACCCTTTAAGAAAATAAAAATCTAATGAGAGTAGAACTTTAAGACAATACATTACATTCGCCGGTTTATAAAGTTGCTTTTAAATGTCACAATAAAACCTAGGTCCTGGGACACCTGGGTGGCTCAGTTGGTTAAGCCGCTGCCTTCGGCTCAGGTCACGATCCCAGCGTCCTGGGATCGAGTCCCACATCGGGCTCCTTGCTCGGCAGGGAGCCTGCTTCTCCCTCTGCCTGCCTCTCTGTCTGCCTGTGCTCGCGCTCTCTCTCTCTCTCTAATAAATAAATAAAATCTTAAAAAAAAAAAAAAAAAAAACCTAGGTCCTTTTAGGGTTTTTCTTACATGTCAGCAATCACGATGCAGGCTGTAACTCGAATACACTCCTGTCCCAGGCGGAAAGCACAAGGGCCGGCACGGCTGGGCTTGATTCAAGCATCCGGACTTGGGACAAACGGGAAAGTCTTCTCTTTCGCTCTACAGAACTGCAGTTCAGCCTCTCCCTTTAGTCCAGACAATATCCTAACTAATTTCCAAAAGCAATCTTTGTGATCGTTTACCCCAGCTGCAAAGGCGGCCTGGCATGCAGGGTTCCAAGCAATCTCTTGAAAACACAAACCACTTTTTTAAAAATGAACGACCACTCCGAATTACTTACAGATGGCTATTCGGGTGGCCTAGCCTGTAGGCTCCCTGTATCTTCCCTGCCAATGCCCACGAGAGCATTTCCCTGATGCGACCCCTTTTCTCAGAAACAGAAAGGCAGAAACCTGACCAGCAACTGACCTGAAAGCACTGAATGAGGAACCTACTGAAGCTGACTGCCCGGGGTTATCCCAGGTTTTGTGTTGTTTTTTAAATATTTATTTGACAGAAAGAGAGAGAGAGAGATCACAAGTACAGGTGTGGGGGGGGGGCTTCCTGCTGAGCAGAGAGCCCCATGTGGGGCTTGATCCCAGAACCCTGAGATCAGTGACCTGTGACCTGAACCTAAGGCAGAGGCTTAACCCACTGAGCCACCCAGGTGCCCCATTATCCCAGGTTTCTAATCAGAGTCAGGAATTCTAAAACATCCTGAAATAAGGATACTTCATAAAATGAATGGTGTATCACAGTATGGCACCAATTTTTTTTGTCTTAGCGGTACATAAAATAATGGTGCATCTTAAAGTCGACAGCATCTTAAAGAAAAAATATACCTATGCCAATGGTTAAACTACCAGTAGAAATAAAAGGAATCATAAAACAGTAAGGAGTAGTGGGGATGCTAGCAAATCACATTCTCCACGTGAGAATGGAGCACTAATAAGGTTAGATTTTTGCCATTTTCTGCAAAAATTCCCGAACTTTAAAACACAGTGGAGACCACACTAAGCAAGCCTCCCGGTCAATTCAGACCCAGGCGTCTTCCGTTTACAACTTCTGATGTTTATCTCCACTACAAATCAACCTCAACAACCTAGCAAAGAAAACCTTTCAAGAACTTGGAAGAGAGGAAGAATGCTAAAAACTAGGGCTGTGCTATCAAAAGAATGGAGTTCAAATCCTGACTCTCTAACTTCCTGTGTGTCCTTACACAGGTCACCTAACATCTCTGAGCCTCCAGTGCTCATCTGTAAATCTCAGCACCCCGGGGGGGGGGGGGGGCGGGATTTATGAGGATAAATGAGACCACAAGTACATAAAGCCTTAACACAACGCTAGGTGCAGAGCAGGCAATATGAAACATTAACCAGGTATTCGTGTTTGTAGAAAACACACAGGGAGGGTGTCAAAGTACTACCCCACGTCAGCCTGGCCTTCATTCCTATGCCATCTGCCTCACTTGTAACCACCCCAAAAATGCCACATCTAATAAGAAAGCTGTCACTCAGACGTCAGTTTTTATTTTACCCAGAAACTTTTCAATAAAGGACACCTTTCTAAGACCTCGTCATCAAAGACTTCAAGAGGTTAACAGTAACATTCCCAAGTAAACTGCCAAAATGTGCCGCAGATTGCCAAAAAAAAATAAAATAAATAAAAACAAAAAGCAAAACAAAAAACTGCCAAGGAACCAAGCCAGATGCAGCAACTAATCCAACTGTTCTGATTCCAAACCGAATCTGATGCTGGGCCCCGAATCCCAAGTTTTGCTAAACTGTTAATCTAACACCAAAGTCCTTCATCTGATGGCAATTTCAAATTTGGATTCCCTAAGGTGACCTGATTTACATCAGTAAATATGAACTCTACCTCGTCGAGGAACCTCAGCCAGAAAGACACAAAAATAAACAGTACATGCACTCACACAAGCAAAGCCCGTATTTGACACCTTTCATTCTACAAGCCAGAGACCTGGCAGCAAGGTCCTGTTTCGGCATCCCACCGCAATGCTTCGTCACCAGCAGTATTCAGAGCAAAAGAAATACTTCCGAGATGGGACAGGAAACTAAGTACACTCCGAACACAAATGCTTTCCATCAATTTCCAATGAAAATACAGACTAACTTAATGTGCTCGGTAAGGATGCCTATTTTGCTAAGAGATATATAACTCCAACGTAGCCATCAAAATATCTTCAGGTGTGATATTCCAAAGAACACCAAGTGTGTGAACTGAAGTGCACTCGTATTTTAAAACGCGGGGGGGGGGGGGGGCACGCCTTGGAAAACCAACGTCGGTCTCATCAGCTGCCCTGCCTAAGAGTCTGTTAAGATCTTTCATTTGTTTTCTTTCGCTAATTCAGGGGGACAAAACAAGCTGTGCAAATTCAACAATTTCTTAACATTTTACAGAGGCATTCTCTGATTTTCCAAAGGCTAACCTGACGGTGCGAAACCTCCCATAAAAAGCAAATACCAGAGAAATGTAAAGTCATCAAAACCGCCCTGCCTTATTTTTTTCACTGGGAGGAGAAGCTGAAAAAAGACAACAGATGCGACTTGTCTTTTGTGTTACAACGTGCTGGGGAACTCCACAGGACCAGCAACATAGCCATCCCCCAGTCAAGAAAATGTCTTCACCACCTCGTGCTGTTCCCCATAGAGCCCCAACACCCCTGGAGTAACATACAGGAGTGAACCCCTTCACTCACACACACACCCCAATTCTGTGTAGAATCTATCCTTCACTTCCACACGGGACATCAGTTAAGACGACCCGAGTTAACTCATCTAGAGAGGCCAGATGTATGCTAGGTAGATGGGGACACTAGATATGTAAACAAAGAACCGACAACAGGGACAGGCATTGGACTCGTTTCTCCAGTTGAATTTCCCAAAACACTCTTAATAAATTTTTCTTCATCGCACTGTTAAAAATCAAGTAATTCAGAACAAGAGAGACCAGAGCTGAAGTGCAGCTGTCTTCCCCCCACAATACCTCAAAAGCCCTTTGTTTAGGAATGTCTGTATCTCAGCACCTTTCTAAAAAGCTCACGGCCAGCCATCTCCATCTACGCTTGCTAATTAAATGGAGAAGTACAGAATGAAAAGGAAAGCTCCTCAAAGGGTAGAAGAGCCCGAGAGAGAAGCCTGGGAGAGGAGAACCCCCTGGGTAGAAGAAACAATGATCCTTTTCACCCATCCCCAGGTAACTGCACCAAAAAGGGAATTTCACACGAGCACGGCAAGACAAAATAATCGAAAACGTAAATCACACATATTTTGCATTGTGATCATTCTCTGATAAACTACATACCACAGCAAGCCTTACCTAGCCCTGTGAAGAAAACAAAGGTCATACCCCCAAACACTCTCCCCACCCCAAGATAACTATTCCATTACACACTTACACAGCACGCGCACGCACACACACCCCATACCAGAGCAGGCAAGCTGGTGAGACAGAGAAGCCATAACGTGGGCAGGTCTAGATTATAGCCTCTCCACTAACCCCACCCCCTACACCAGAGAAAGAGAGGACCTCAGAAAAGAAAGGAGAGGAAGAAAGAGAAAGCCAGAAATCCTTGAATTTCCAGGCATCAACTTTTCATGAAATGCACAACCAGGATATGAAATACCTCCCTGCTCAGTAATGCTTCATGGGTTGTAAAGTCACCTCTCCAAAGGGGAGCCAGACCTGAGCGCGCACCCCGCCTGATGGCAAACCCCTCCTACCTGCTCCATCCACCCTGCCGGTCACGCCGCGCCGGCGACAGGCCTCCCACCCCCCTTTTTGGCAGAGCGACACACCAATAAGAGCCGAGCGTGGCGGGTCGAGAGAGAGAGCTAAGCAGCGCTGCAGCAGGATCGTTTCCAAAGAGGGGGGAGTGGGAAACCGCGAGGAGAGAGTGAGGGTAGAAACAAAGCTCTTTCCACTCAAACCGACAGGCTTGGGGGCGTGGCTTATTTGATTTGCTTTATTAATAAAGGGGATCGATGGAGCTTTTGTCCCTCCACCTACCCCGGAGGTGCCGGGCTTTGAATCCTTGGGAGGGGAAAAAAAAATGGCAGGGCTGCAAGCTTCCTCGAAGTTTCCAGTAGCACCTGCCACCATGCTGGCCGCCCCCCCACAAAAGACCCCAAGATCCACACTCCTGGTTCCGTCTCAGCAAGCCAGAGGGACAGACACACCCAGTTCGCGCGTCTTGCCCACTCCCACCCCAGAAGCAGGCACTCCTCGGCGCACTCGCGGACACTATCACCGGAAAGTTCCGGGGGGAGGGGGCTGAGAACAATTCAGGTTCCTCCGCGGCCCCGGGCTCCCCCGCGCGGCGCGGGCCCCCAGCCGAAACCCAAACGTGACACACATCATGGATTCTCAAGCTGCAGGGGAGAGAGGCGGAAAGTTGCCCAACAGCCCGGGAGACGCGGCTGGGAGAGGAGGGGGAACAGGGGGCAGAGGCGCACGCGCCCTTCTCCCACCCCCAAGGAGGGGAAGCGGCCGAGCGAACCCCGGCTCGGAGGGCGCCGCGCCGCTTTATTTACAAACAATGCACTCCGCTGGGGGCCGGGGAGGAGGGCGCGAGCGCCGGGCGGATGGACCCGAGCACCCCCCGCCTCCAGCCGGGTCCCCGCCGCCCGGCGCACCCGCGTTTGGGGTTCCGCCGCAGGCTCGGGGGACGCGCACCCCGGGGGTCGGCCCAGTCCCCACCCACCCCCTCTACCCGCGCGGGACAGGAACTCCCCGGGGAGTCCTAGGCGGGAAGGGGACGCCGCTCACCTCGTCTTCCGAAAGTCCGTAGACCGGCTCCCCGAGCCCGGTCGCCATGGAGCCGGCGCCCCGCGCGGGTTCCGAGGCGCTCCCGGGAGGCTGGGCTGCGGCGCGAGCCGCGGGTCTTCTCTCCTCCTCCGCGCCCGGCCTGCGCGCGTCCCTCCGGGGGAGCCGCCGGACGCCGGCAGGTGAGGGAGCCCGAGCGCGCGCCCCGGCCGCTGCCTGCACCGCTTCCTCCCGGAAGGCTGCGGGGCCGTGCGGGCTGGCGGTCCCGAGAGCGCGCCGTGCAGCGGGCGGCGGCGCCGAGCCCGCCGGGCTTTCCCTCCCCGCTCGCCCGGCCGCCGCTCTCCGCCCCTCTCCGAGCCTGCTCTCGGATCTCCGGAACCCGGCTCGCCCGCCCCCTCGCTCGCTCCCTGCGGCCCCCGCTCTCTCCGCCCCGTCCTCCGCCTCCTCCCACCCGGCGCCCAGAGGGGACCCTCCCCGCCTCGCCGGGGCGGGCACACGCGCCCCCCAAGCCAATCACAGGCCGGCCTGGGGGGCGGGCCGCGGGCTGCGGGGTGGCGGGGCTCTGCCCCCACGCCCACCCCACCCCCCGGCCAGCAGAGCGGCGCTCGGGGGCTCGCCAGGCCAGGCTGCGGGTCTGCCCGGACTGGGGGCGGGTGGGGGAGGGAGGCGGTGCGGGTGCGGGTGCGGGCTTGGCCTTCCGAGCTGACCCACCCTCCCCTTCCAGCTTTCCCTGTTTTGGGGAAGGGGCGGCCTGGGCATTTGGGCGCGGGGCGGGGGAGCTGAAGGCATTTTCCCCGAGGTTCCCCCCTCTTCCCTGTGGTCTTTTTACCCAGAGCCCTGAGCTCGCCGTAATTGTTAAAGGGGGAAACATGGATGTTTCTAGACCCCTTTAAATTCTTGGCAAGCCCAGCCAGCCGGACTTGGCAACAATGTCAGCTCCCCGGGGCCGAGCCGCCCGGCCCGGCCGCCTGCAGGGAAGAGGCTGCCCCGGTGTGGCCGCGAGTCGCCACTGCCTGTGTCAACCTTACAGGGCACAAAACCAACACTGCGCCCGCTCTGGGTATGCCCCCACCCACTCGAAAACAGACAGCGTTGTTCTTTGAATAAAAGGCAGCTCATTTGTGAGCCGCAACGTGAAATACCAAACTCAAGTTTAAGGTTATCCTCCGCATATGCAAACCCTTAAGACGTCTGTATTAGCCACCGTAGGATTCTTCCCACATCCCAGCTACTGTTTCTTCCATAGCAAGCAGTTCATTTTCATCCTTCAGATTTATAGGAACGCCAGAGACTACTTTAAATAAGTGAAAAATTCATTCCTCGACTTTTTCCAGGAAGCCTTTCCTTAAGTTTAGATGTAAATGCAGTTGCGAGTTGTTGGTTATTTTCGTTGTTTTGTTTTAGTTTGGTTTGGTTTTTTGGTTTTGTGTGTGTGTTGTTTTTTTGTTTTTAAAGCAGAACATGCCATTTTCCTTTGAGAGGAAACCTCGGGACGCCTACTTAGGATTAAAAGGGTGCTTTCAGAATTCATCAAGTAAGAAGGGAGAACTCGTGATCTGTAAGTATCCTTATGCCTGTTGCCAGCTACTTTACTAAAATATCTGCTGTAGGCCCAGCTAGATCGTTTTCAAAAGAAAATGGGCCTACCCAACCTAACATTCTCTGCCTCCCCAAGCCATTACAGTGGCTTAAAACAATCTGCCCTGCAGATGATGGGATTCAAGACTTGACCACAGGGAGTCAGCTCTATACTCAGAAGCCTTCTTGTCGACCAAAGATCCGCCATTAAATCAACAGCGCTTAGATGCCAGGAAAGCCCACTGCTGGGAAGAAAAAAAGAATTAACCTTTAGGGAGGAGCACACAAGACAGGTCTCCCCGTTCATTCTTTCTAGGCCAAAGTTTTTCAACCTTTTTGGACCTAACTTATTTTTCTTTTGATAAACAAGGTTCTCTGACAGACATACCTGTGCACACACACCTCAATGGTAACATGCTCTTCAAGGGGCCTGTAACTCCTGCATGATTCTCTACTTCTTACCCTCACCAGCCGGCCTTTGTCAAGCTTCCTGCCCTTTATGGAGGGGTGGCGGGGGTGGGGGGACAATTGATTTTAAAGTTTTCTTTTTTTAAGATTTTATTTATTTATTTGACAGACAGGGATCACAGGCAGACAGAGAGGAGGAAGCAGGTTCCCCGCTGAGCAGAGAGCCCGACGTGGGGCTCCATCCCAGGACCCTGGGATCATGACCTGAGCCGAAGGCAGAGTCTTTAACCCACTGAGCCATCCAGGCGCCCCATGATTTTAAACTTTTCTAATGGAGAATTATAATCTCTAATTACATAGGACACCCTTCCTATATCCTGGAGGTACACAGTCCCAGCCTTTATCTCTGGGGAAGCCAAAATTATGCAGGAACTGTAGAGGTGTGTCATGCTTCCTCTCATCCTCTCTTCAAGGGTCTGCTCCCACGCTCCCACCCTAACAGCCTGCATCGCTGGCACTCTTGGATCATATCCTTGGCCTTCCCTCAGGGACGGCAATTAGAAACGACATGAAACTCTCCATATGTCATTTATTGTAGGGGTATTTACAAAACTGTGATCCATAACATCCTTCAATGGCCCCTGTAAGAAGACTCAAAAGAGACATTTCAGACCTCTGAAGAAAAGCTTTTTTTCTTCCAAGGAACTGGTAAACTTACATACGGAAGACAAGAATTATTTCAAATGATTGTTTTTCTATTTACTTTGACCACCAGGAACCTCAGGACCAACTTTATGGCCTTAAGCCATAAAAGAACCTATTAAAAATGAAATCAGTCCCCTTTGTAATTACGTACCGGCTTCCCCCCAGTGCAGTGGTTCTCTATGCTGAATGCACATTGTTACCATCCAGGGAGCTTTAAAATTACCCAGTACCCAGTACCAAGTGCTCAGTTGGGAACATAGTAGGCTAGGATAACACTGGTTCCGGAAAGGAGCGCAGGCCTCAGTGCTTCCAGTGGTTTCCCAGGTGATGCTCATGTATATTTTCTCTGCCAGTGGTTCCCAAACTTTACTGCACACAGGAACACCTGGGGAGCTTTAAAACTATTATTCTCTGCCCTCCTCCCCCATACACTGATCTAAGTGATGTGGGGTGCCATGTGGGCATCAGGATTTTGAGAGGTTCTCCAGATGATTCCAAGGCACAGCAAAATTTAGGGATCTCTAGCCTAAACAAATGTTCCCACTCTTTCCATATTTCCTATGATCCTGATTTAATTGAGACAAAACTGCATATTATAAACATACTCAAATCCTTTGTGGAAGGAAATAGGATGTAAACAAATATATTTAACGTGATTAGTATTAGCTGGCCAGTTCCACCTGACCCCTGCACTCAGAAGTCTCAGCATAGCAATCCTGTGTGTTGGGGGGAAGGGGATAGTGTGGGGAGGACAATCCTTAAGAAAAAATATTTGGCATTCTCATCCAAACTGTTTTGCATCCTCTAGTCGGGTTCCCATCTACCCAACAATTACCCAGAACCTGACTTGTAGGTTGTTCTTTATAATGTGTTCTGTTTTGTTTGCTTTGGGGGCTGCCTTGAACCATCTACGATTTGATACTCTGGGTGGTTTGGTAAATGCTCTTCACTGGGTCATCAGAAATGAAAAATCAGCAAGAA
>RCUC01156994.1:0-24010 GCA_003697995.1 Taxidea taxus jeffersonii | reverse complement strand
AGAATACCAACTTGAATAAAATTCAAGCTGCTAAGCACAGATTTCCAGCCTTTTATATAATCTGGTCTCAGATTATATTTCAACTTTATCTTCCCATTTTCAGGCCCTCTCTTCAGATACCTTATCTAACACCATTCCCAGCAACTCTGATGTACCAACTACTCTCCATATAGGCCATGTTCATTCACACCTTTGCCCATTGTATGGTTCCCTTCTGCTGATTCTTAAAATTCTACTCAGTTTTCAAGATCAAGCTCAGAAGCTGCCTCTTTCAATCCCCAACTCCCATAGTCAATATAAGTTTCTTTCCCTGGGATTCCAAAGCAAACTCCAAGCCTCTCTAAAAGAACCTATTTCATACTGCCTTGCATTGCCCACCCAGAACAGCAGAAAGAACAGAGTTGACAGACCTGAATTTCAATTCCAACACTTCGTTCATTTACAGAATAAATATTTATGGAGATCCTAACTCTGGGTAGCAAGTATTAAGGTAGGCACTAGGGATTCAACAGTAAACAAGTTACACATGGTCCCTACCTTCATGGAATTTACAGTCTAATGGCAGATATAGATTAAGTAAACATTTATTATAGGGGCGCCTGGGTGGCTCAGTCAGTTAAGCGGCGGCCTTCGGCTCAGGTCATGATCCTGGGTCCTGGGATCAAGCCCCGCACTGGGCTCCCTGCTTAGTGGGGAGCCTGCTTCTCCCTCTCCCTCTGCTGCTCCCCCTGCTTGTATACTCTATCAACTAAACAAATAAAAATCTTTAAAACAAACAAACATTTAATTATAATATAAAATGAGAAATGCTGTGAACAGGAAGTACATAAAATAAGCTTTTAAGCGGGGGAGGTAGGAAAGTATTGAAGATGGCTGCCCTGGAGAGAAAGTGATTATTTAAGCAGAGACTTTACGGGTGCAAATTAACCATAATTCAAGGTGCATCTAGTTCTATTGCTCACCTGCTGACCAGTGATTTAAACTCTCTGAATCCCAGATCCTCATATGTCAAATAAGACTCAAATAACAACCCCACAGAATTTCTGAGGACTCGGTAAATATAAGGGGCCTGGCTCAAAGGTGCTCAACAGAGGTTAGGATTCTTTATTACCATTTGTCTTTTAAGCTCCTTCAGGCCAGGCTCACATCTCATTCATCTCTGTATCCATACAGCACTCAGTACAAAGATATGACAGTCCCTAAGCTAGAACCCTCTCACCTGAGGATGTTGATACAACCATTGCCATTTGTCAGGAAGAACATGTTGTTGTCATTATTCCAGGAGATTTCATTGACTTCAAACTTGAACTGCTCCTCCGCTTTGGAACGGTGTGTCTTGGCATCAATAAAGGTCACCACATCATCCTTGTTGCCTACAGCAATGGTCTGCCCATCAGGACTCCAGCAGATATTAATGTTCTCCCCTGGAAACCCAGATATAATCAGCAAGATACTGTTTGCCTATAATCCTGCAGTTAACTTTTTTTTTAATCCTACAAAGACCAGAGCTATCTCCAAACCTCATTCACTAAGGTCCTAGTCAATAGAAGGGAATGACTACTTACTCACCAATTATGAGTCCAGCACTTTCGTCTACAAATTTCCCCCTGTGCACTCTCATGATAATTCTCTAAGGAACACTTTATTATCCCCATATTGCATATGAAGATATGAAAGATATGAGAGATGAGCCAAAGTGTCAAAGCCATGAAGTAACAGACCCAAGATCTAAACCAGATTTGACTCCAAAGCTCCCTAGTTTCCAGCATTTCCCAAACTCCAGTCATTCACATGCCACTTTTCCAATTTTTGTCCTATCCATGTTAGCTATATTTGTAAGTACATATAAATATATATATAGGTATATATATAAATAACAGCTATATTTCTTTATTCAAGACTTTTCTTAAAATTGACTCAAAATTTTTCAATTAAATAAATTCAATTTCCATTTAGCAATAAATTCTATGGGCTAGTTCTTTTTTTCTGGTAGGCATTAAAATACATACACAGCCGGTTTTTAATGTTCATCCATGTGCTACCTAACTCACTCAAGCATCACCAGTTGTCTACTTGGAGAAAGCACTACAAGATTCCACCTCCAGGGACAAGTCTTGTCAACAAAGTCCAGTGGCCCACAGTGAATGTGTCAATTAAAAAATTTCATCAACTTCGGGGCGCCTGGGTAGCTCAATGGGTAAAAACCTCTGCCCTCGGCTCAGGTCATGATCCCAGGGTCCTGGGATTGAGCCCCGCATCAGGCTCTCTGCTCAGCAGGGAGCCTGCTTCCCTTCCTCTCTCTCTGCCTGCCTCTGCCTACTTGTGATCTCTGTCTGTCAAATAAATAAATAAAATCTTAAAAAAAATTTTTTCATCAATTTTATCAATTCTATGATGCATATATTTTCACACTTTATTTTCTACAACATATCTTAAAATGTATTAGGAGGCATCTTGAAATTTATGGTGTATCATGGTTATCTAGAAACTTTATTTTCCTTCCAAACAACGCATAAAATATTGGTGCATGTTATAATCAATGACACGTTAATCAATAAAACATAATAAATGACCTCAAGGTTTATAGGACAATACCTGGGGAAGAACAGATTCTACAAATGTACTGTACAACTTCCAGGTCAACTTCTCCCAGACCACCAAGACCATTCATTCCCAAGATCAGCCATTCTGGCCTATCAGCAGTTTCCTAAATTCTTCATCTATCTACACATGAAGCTCCCTTCTAGAGCTGCCCTCCACCCCTCACCCATGCACTGTACCCTGACCACTAAATCCCTATTAGCTATTCTAAGAGTTCGCTCAAATTCTGTGAGGTCTTGCCTGTCCCCACAGGCAAGGGTCAGACTTAAGCATTTCCATTCTAGGTATCCATCGTGTAGACTCTTCAGTATAAGATGAACCATATCATATCATGTTAGGTTTTTCTTTCTTTAACACATACGTCTCTCTCCCTGCACTAAACCTACTATAGGTTCTGGGAGCTGGAGATTGTCTTATTCAGCCCAGGATGTCCCACACCTAACACAAGGCCACACACAGAGAAGATACTTGGGAAATGCTTGTTGAATGACTATAGGCAGCTCATCTTCCTACTGCCCTCTCTCTAAAGAGTCACCTTTAGTGTTCACAGTGGCAATGCATTTTGTAGTCCTCACATCCCAGATGCGAATGGTTTTGTCTCCAGATGCTGTGACAAAGAGGTCAGGATTACTTGGATGCCAACAAAGCTGGTCCACACTATCCCCATGTCCCCGATAATTGTTTTCTTTGACCTGAAAGAACAGAATCCAAATGCCACTTCACACATAAGCATCTGCCTCCACATGTAACTTCTAAACCTTATTCAAACCAAGGTACCTTACGGCAAAGAAAAAGCCAGACAATTTAAAAGAATTTTAAATTCTTTTAAACCCCTTCCCCAAAACTCTTCCCAATACCCTCCTCCCTTCCTCTCCAATCACTCTGAACTGTTCTGAGATTTGGATTCCACATCAATACCCTAACTCTTGCCCTCCCTGGCCTTCCTCTTTTCTGGTTCTCCACACTTACTCTACCAAGGTTCCCAATCTTCTTGCTCACTCCCTCAGGAAGCCTCCTTACCACCATAGGGACCCCACTACCACCACAGCCCCTAACCACTCCTCACCACCACACAACTCCTTCCTACCACTCTCATACACGCCCCCCCCCCCGTCACTCGAGTCCCATCTACCCTCCTCACCACCAGTCCTCATCCTCTCCTTGCCTCCACTCCCAGCTCATCTTTACACCTCCTTACTGCTACACTCCCTCACACCCCCACTTCCCTCTTACAACCACCATCTTCCTCTCCACCACACTCCCTCCAGATCCCTAATCACCACCCTTGCCACTCCCGCACTCCTCCAGCGTGCACTACACAACCCCCTTATCCCCAAACCCCTCCCTTCTCCTCGCCTCCACCCCGCATTCTCTCCAACACCACACCTGGCTTTACCACAGCCCCTCTCTCTGGCTTGGACCGGTCCCTGACAGCTTACCAACCGATCCTTCTCCAGCAGGAATACGCTGGCCGTCTTGTCGAAAGACCCCGAGGCCAGGCGACGCCCATCGCAGCTCCAGGCCACCGAGTGCACCTTGGCGCTATGTGCAGGGAACTCGCGAGTCTTGCTGTGGCCGCGGAACAGCTCCTGCATTCCCAGCACGTAGCGTGTTGGGCCGCTGGTCACTGAGCACCAGGGAGCCATTGAGCCAGGACCACTCTGACCAAGCGCCGAGGGCCCCATAGCAGCCGCAGCCACCGCCATGGCGAGCTCCCAGGAGGCCGCGTTCCTACCGCCACCTTAGCGCAGTCAGTCCTACCGCCGCCGCCGGACGCATGCGCCTGGAAGAGAGGCTCTTCCCTGCACAGCCGCAATACGGGCCATCCGGGAAGGGACTACAAATCCCGACATGCAGCGCGCGTTCCCTTTTCAAATAGGAATGATTACAATTTAAGCTTCCTTCAGTTAGTGATTCTGGAGGTTCAAGGCCTATTTCCCCCTTACCTACGGCCTGGAAGATATATTTGTATCTTGTTTAATTTAAAAAAGGAAGGGACGCCTGGGTGGCTCAGTTGGTTGAGCGGCTGCCTTCAGCTCAGGTCATGATCCCAGCGTCCTGGGATCGAGTCCCACATCGGGTTCCTTGCTCGGCAGGGAGCCTGCTTCTCTCTCTGCCTCTGCCTGCCTCTCTGTCTGCCTGTGCTCGCTCTCTCTCTCTCTCTCTAACAAATAAATAAAATCTTTAAAAAAAAAATAAAAATAAAAAAGGAAAACCAACAATATCCTTCCAAACCTTAATTCCGCATCAACAAAAAACTTTTATTCAAGAGTTGATCCCCACTGCTCAGTCTCCTTCCTTAGAACAGAAGGCCCTGGACTCTCCGGCTGGAGAAAGACCAGCTGGTGAAGTAGAGGTTTGTGGGGGTCCAGAGTGGGGAGGACAGGGATTGAAAAGGAGTCTTGGGATGTCTTTAAATAAACAAATTCTCCAGTCTTTGAAAGGTATTATTGATGAGGGACAGAAGCAGAAAAAAATGTTCACCTTTAGTCTGGAAGCCTGATCTATAGCCTGCATAGTTCCAGTAAGGATGAAATGTGTAGTGGCTGCTGTAAGGGCCTACTTAGCCAGAGGGAGCCATTTTGTTGTTTACGCAGTAAACTTGGATTGACCCTGCCTCTCTCAGAGGAACTTACTTAAAACCAAGTCCGGGAAACCAGTTCCCACCAGGTAGCAAAGCCCAGATACAAGGGTGGGTCAGGCCAGGTGGAGACATCCAATCAGTGGCTAGCATATATCTACTAGGGTAAATTGAAATTCAAGTGGCCACCTGTGTGTGACCTAGCATGACTGTGCAGTTTTCTCTGTGTGTTGCAATCTCATTGGCCACTTATGTGTAGCCAGGCTCAACCACATGGCCTTTACTCTATAAAAGTTAGTCTGTGAGGCTGAGAGGGGTCATCTCTTTCTAAGAGACGGCCCCGACTAGTTGGTTTGATTCTCAATGCTTGGCCCGAAATAAAGCTTTGCTTGACTTTCGCTTTGTATCAGTCTCGCTCCTTTGATTATGGACCTTTCAGCTGCTATATTCTCCCCATTCTCTCTCTCTCAATCTCTCTCTCTCTCTCTTTTTTTTAAAGGTTTTTATTTATTTGACAGAGAGCGCATAAGTAGCCAAGGCAGCAGGCAGAGGGAGAGGGAGAAGCAGGCTCTTCGCTGAGCAGGGAGCCTGAGGTGCAGCTCCATCTGAGGACCCTGGGATTATGACCTGAGCAGAAGGCAGACGCTTAATTGACTGAGTCACTCAGGCACCCCCTGGTTACTACATTCTTAAAAGGTCTCATGACTGCTTGTGTATCTCACCAATAGTTAATATCAAGCTGAATGATAAGCACCAGAGAAATCTTTTGAAAATAGTTTCATGAGTAGAAATTTGAAGAAAACATTTATGATCTAATACTACCTGCACATCCTGACCCCCTTGAGCAATAAGCATACAACCACCAGCTTCATACAGCAAAAGAGCAGATCTTTCTGCTCACACGCCACTTAGATAAACTTACTAAGTTGTACCGCAAAACACCTCAGGAATTCTTTCTTGACCATCATGTTCTATGATCCCACAACACTACATGCACATGATTAGATATGCAAAAACATAAAAGATACAGAATAAAAATTAAATGTCCATTTGTGTCACACACACACACCCAGATTATTCCCAACCTTCTCACACCCACCTTAAACCACAAGTCCAGTAGTTTCTTTTTTTTTTTAATATTTTATTTATTTATTTTACAGAGAGAGAGAGACCACAAGTAGGCAGAGCAACAGAGAGAGAGAGAGAGAAGCAGGCTCCCTGCTGAGCAGAGAGCCCGATGTGGGGCTCAATCCCATGACCCTGAGATCATGACCTGAGCCAAAGGCAGGGACTTTAACCCACTGAGCCGCCCAGGTGCCCAAGTCCAGTGGTTTCTTGCTGAAGAAACCACTGATGAGCTGCCTGTACCAACCAAGGCCCTGCAGAAGGATTGTGGGCTGGGGAAGGGTTTTGGTGGTAAGCAGGTAGCTAGAAAAACAAATTTGGGGGGGATGGCCTCGTGACTCAGTTAAGCATCCAAATCTTGATCTCAGCTCAGGTCTTTATCTTAGGGTCTTGACTTCAAGCCCCTCACTGGGCTCCACACTGGGTATGAAGCCTACTTTAAAAAAAAAAAATTAAAGGTAATATGAGCACTTGGGTAACAAATGTAAAAAATACAAAAGGAAGGGGTGGCTGGGTGGCTCAGTCAGTTAATCAACTGCGTTCAGCTCAGGTCATGATCCTAGTGTCCTGGGATCAAGCCGCACAACAGGCTCCCTGCTCAGCAGAGAACCTGCTTCTGCCTCTCCCTCTGCCTGCCTTTCTGCCTACTTGTGCTCACTCTTTCTCTGTCTCTCTCTGTCAAATAAATAAATAAAATCTTAAAAAAAAAGTTTCTGAGCTGAAAGCAGCCAGATCCTTACAAAAACAAAAAACAAAAGGAATAGAGTGAAAGTAAGTTTACTTCCTGTGCCCCCCAAATTTACCTTCTGAAAAATATTATTAACTTTTTTGTGTGGTCTTCCAGAGATAGTTAAGTGTAAATCAGAACCTCTGGAGAGGTGTATATCCTTATAGTTCTGTGTATATCCTTCCTATACTACCAGAAAAAAATGGTAGCCTTCCTTATGTAACTTGTTTTCTATGGTAAATGCACATGAATAATTTATCAGTATATGCAAATGTCTCATTCTTCTTAATGGATGTAGTCTTTAATGACATGCATGTATAATAATTTATTCAACTGATCCCCTTAATGGATATTTAGTGTCCATGAATTTGCTTTTAGAACAATACTGCAGTAAATATGCTTATACAAACTTCATTGTGCACATACGCACTTTTTTATTCAAACAGATATTGCCAAAATATCTATGAAAGCATTCTAACAATCTCCATTTCCAACAGCAACATAGGAGAGTGTCTTAAGATCCTAAATACTAAATGAGGCCACGTGTAAAGCACATGTGCTTTAGTAAATGAGGCCCTTCTCTTTCCCCATTTCCCTTCTCTACCCCATTGCAACCACGAATTGTTATAGACTTCAAAGCTTTTTAGACTCCAAGGAATATCAATGAAGCTCACTAAAATCTTAGGGTAGGAGACTATTTGGTGTCTAGTTTTCCCTCCTTAAACTTTTATTTTCAAGTATTGTCTTCATATGCTAGCACTTTTTTTTCCCTACAAACACAGAGGATTTCCATCTCTGGGTTCCAGATAAGGAAACTAAAGAACAAAGAGGCAAAATGTCCTGCTCCAGATCACATGGCTGCTATAGGACAGAGCAAAGATTAGAGCTCAGCTGTTAATGACCAAATCTACACTCTGATTCTCAGTGCCTGAAATCTCCATGTTACAAACATAATTCTTTGTATTTCTATATTAATTTTGTATTTTTGTACATTATGTGTGTTCTCTATTTCAGTTTCCCATGTGTTCTTTTTCTGTGTTCTGTAAACACAAATGTTGGAACCTCATTTGTGATAAGTATAATCTGCTGCTCTTCACTGAGACAGGACCTAATACAACTGTTTTGAAGTTAGAATAGCATATGTGTGGGGGCTCTTTGATTGAGCCCCCACACATTATTTATTGAGAATCTCAAGGGAGAGATAAAATTCAGGGGCACAGGGGCATGGGCCATTTTTTTAAACTTATATTGAGAAAAAAAAATCAAATTTACAGAAAAGATGCAAAGATAGTAAGAATGCTGCTAGTCCTATAGCCCAGATTCACCTAATTTTAGCATTTTGTTCCACTTGCTCTCTATAGAGAGCATATACATATCCATATCTTTGGCCTAAATGTTTGGAAGTAAATTGCATATATTATTATAGTCTATACCCTGAAATTTTTCAGTGAATATTACCTAAGAACAAGGATATTCTGTTTCCTATCCCCAGTATGGTTATCAACCTTGAACTATGGTTAAAGTATGAAGTATGGTTATCAAACTTGAACAGCAACATAGACCTTAATCTACTGTATCTCAATGATGTCAATTTGGCCAATAATATCCTTTAGAGCATCTCTCCAGTTCAGGATCTAGTCTAGGATCTGACAGTGTATTAAGTTAACCTGTCTCCTTAGTCTCCTTGAATCTATAAAAATCCCCCCAGGATTTCTGCAATTATTATGATATTCACTTTTTTTTTTTGAAGAATATAGTTGATGGACTATCATTATAGTCCCTTTGTCACCAAAAATTCTCTTTCAGGAGCTGATCTTTGTTCAAACTCCAAAGAATATTTTTACATATGGGAGTCTTTAGATTTTTGTGGTCACTCAGGGCAGAATCAGGACATAAACAATAAAACTAGAGATTACAGGGTATTTAGAGGAACTATTCAGAGGGTAAGGGAGACATCCTGCAGTGCAGGAAGAGTAGAAAAGAAAGAGGGAGGCTGGAAGTAGAAGTCCTTTGATAGTAGGGGTCCTTGGAAAGCTGTTGTTACAAAGGAGGGATCCTGTCACTCCAAGCAAAGCTTCAGCATGTAGGTGTGTATCAGTCAGGGTTCAACCACAGAAGCAAACTAGTGGAAGATATATATTAAGAGACTTATTGCAAGGAATTGGCTTACAAAACTGTGGGTAGAAAACAAACAGAAAAATCGCAGAAGTAATCTCTCCTTATAAGTAATTACTTTTTTTTTTTTTTTTAAAGTAGGCCCCACACCCACTGTGGAGCCCAACACCGGGCTTAGAACTTAGGACCCTGAGTTCCAGACCTGAACTGAGATCAAGAGTCAGGACACTTAAACACCTGAGCCACCCAGGTGTTCCTTCCTCCTTATAAGTAATTACTTTAAGTGAAAGTAGATTAAACTCTCCAATCAAAAGGCAGAGATTAGCAGAATGGATAAAAATATATGAATCAACTATATGCTGTCTGTAAGAACTTACTTTAGATATAAAAACATAAATACATTGAAAGGATGGATAAAGATATTCCATGAAAATAATAACCAAAAGGGAGGAAGTTGGCTTTATTAATATCAAACAAAATGGACTTTAAATCAAAAAAAAGTTTACAAGAGCCAAGGACATTATGTATTAATAAAAGTTTCAATACAGCTAAAAGACATAACAATCATAAACATTTATGCACCTAATGAGAGGCCACCAAAAACATGCAGCCAAAACTGAAATCAATTTTATTAATATCTGTGAAAAATAGATATAAATCAAGTAAGAGATCCCTAGACCTAAGCTCCAGAACACACTGACTCTTGTTTTATCTGTTCTTCCTTTACTAAAACCTTTAGTAAAACTTTACTAAACCATTTGCAAAGATAACTGAGATGGAAATTCTTCCAAAATATTAGAACATCATCCTTCTAGGCGAATAGCACAGACCAGCAGAGGTTAGAGTGGCAACTAGGGCTTCTATTCAAAGCTCACAGTCAAATCTAGGGGCTCCATGGGAAAAACCTCTGGTTTCCGAGGTCCTGGATTAGGTAATTAAGAAGTTTGGAATTTGTCCATTTCTTCCAGATTGTCCAGTTTGTTAGCATATAATTTTTCATAGTATTCTCTTATAATGGTTTGTCAACAAATAATGGTGTTGGGAAAACAGGACAGTCACACGCAGAAGAATGAAACTGGACCACTTTCTTACACAATACACAAAAATAAATTCAAAATGGATGAAAGACCTAAATGTGAGACAGGAATCCATCAAAATCCTGGAGAACACAGGCAGTGACCCCTTTGACCTTGGCCATAGCAACTTCTTACCAGCCATGTCACTGGAGGCAAGGGAAACTAAAGCAAAAATGAACTGTAGGAATTTCATCAAGATAAAAAGGTTCTGCACAGCAAAGGAAACAATCAACAAAACTAAAAGGCAGCCTATAAAATGGAAGAATACATGCTCAAATGACATATCTGAAAAAGGATTAGTATCCAAAATCTATAAAGACCTTATCAAACTCAACACCTAAAAAACAAATAACCCAGTTAAGAAATTGGCAAAGACATAAACAGATACTTTTCCAAAGAAGACATCCAGATGGCTAACAGACACATGAAAAGAAGCTCAACATCACTCATCATCAGGAAAATACAAATCAAAATCACAATGAGATACCACCTCACACCTGGCAGAGTGACTAAAATGAACAACACAAGAAATGACAAGTGTTGGTAAAGATACAAAGAAAGGACAACCCTCTTTGCACTGCTGGTGGGAATGCAAACTGGAGTAGAATGCACTCTGGAGAACAATATGGAGATTCTTCAAAAAACTAAAAATAGATCTACCTTACAACCCAGCAATTGCACTACCAGATATTTACCCAAAGTTTACAAAAATAGATTCCAAGAGGTATATGCACCCCAATGTTTATAGCAGCATTACCAACAATAACCAAACTATGGAGAGAGCCCAAATGTCCATTGACTGATGAATGGATAAGGAAGATGTGGTATATGGGGCGCCTGGGTGGTTCAGAGGGTTAAGCCTCTACCTTCAGCTCAGGTCATGGTCCTGGGATCAAGCCCCACATCGGGCTCTCTGCTCAGTGGGGAGCCTGCTTCCCCCTCTCTCTCTGCCTGCCTCTCTGCCTGCTTGTGATCTCTCTCTCTGTGTGTCAGATAAATAAATAAAATCTTAAAAAAAGAAAAAGAAGATGTGGTGTATATATATATACAATGGAAAACTATTCAGCGATCAAAAAGAATGAAATCTTGCCATTTGCAATGACGTGAATGGAGCAAGAATGCACTATGCTAAGTGAGATAAGTCAATCAGAAAGACAAATACCATATGATCTCATTCATGTGGAATTTAAGAAACAAAACAGATGAACATATGGCAGGGGGGAGAGAGAGAGGAAACAAACCATAAGAGAATCTTAACAATAAAGAACAGAAAGTTGATGGAGGGACGTGGGTGGGAGATGGACTGGATGGGGGATGCGTATTAAGGAAGCCACTTGTTGTGATGAGCACTGGGTATTGTGCGTAAGTGATAAACCACTGAATTCTTCTCCTGAAATTATTGTACGGTATGTCAACTAACTCAAATTTAAATAAAATTTCAAAGACAAAACACGAAATTTGGGATACACCCAGCAGGACAGAGTCCTCAAATACTTATTTTTCAGTTCCCTTCCCATACAGAATCTTGGTCTCTCAGCCAAGGCTGAAATGCAGAGCAATGATGATCTTCTAACAGCCTCTGAGGAGATGCCAAAAACTCGGCTCTAGCCTCCAGGACCAGAATCCTACCTAACAGAGCAAACTGCACCTCTACATCTGAGAATCTGTACCCTTCTTAAGGAGAGGATAACTGACTGAAATGTCATTGAGAATCACATATTGAAAGCAGTTTTTTCATTTGAATATTTCAAAGAAGGCTCAATAGAAAATATTTTTACACATTTTAAAAATGAATAACAGGGAAGAACACAGAGATCCATGAACTTAATGCAGAAGACTACTAACATATTGTTCATGAATAATAAATATCCCTCTTGTCTACAGAGAGGATAGTGTGATTCCCAGCTGCTCATTCTCTTAGTGTAAACACGGAGTAAAGAAAAGGGTGGCCTCATATGACCTCACACTCTTCATGATGTCAATCTCTATAAGAACACGCAAGAGTGGGGACTTCCCACACCAGGGGAAAGAGCCACTCTGCTCTGGACAGCTGATTAGCAGAGACCTTTGAAGTAAGACACCCCAGATCCTGCAATAGAAGGGGCAGGCTCTTCACAAAAGTTAAGTTCAAGAAGGAGTCATTTGCTTCAGTGGCTTCAGTTCAAGACAAAAGGTAAATGTCAACAAAGTCCTCTGAAAAAAGCCACATTGATGTTAGCCTTTGTACAGAGCTCAGGCCCTTTTCAAACCAGAACTGGTTTTATGGGTTGTGAGGATCCTGTCAAGGGCCTGATTCCAGAAGGGAGACTATGGCTTAGGCATGTATCTCATGGGCAGAAGGACAGTCACAACAGGAACCACAGACCCAGGCAGAGTACATAGCTGGACATTCCTATGATTACGGAACCTCCTACCTTGAACAAAGCAATTAAGTGCCACAGCCTCTGAAGTTCTGAAATCTCTAAGCAGAAGCAAGCCAGTCAGAGAAAAAGACAGCCTGAAAATTATGGAATTTAAAGAGCAGCAACACCTTCCATGTTCTGGGGAGTCAAAGGTGCCGGGTCCCACATGCTGCGCTGGTCACTGCACTGAGCTCGGTCTCAGGGAGTGCATGTCTGCCACACTTAATCTTAGCCAAAAGGCTGAGAAGTGATTGAGTGCATGTCTGCTTAGCCAAAAAGTCCCCCTCCAACCCCTCCTAGGAAGAAAATCTCCCTCAGAAATCTTTCACTCCCTATAGAGCAGTTGTCAAGGAGGCTGCTGGGCACTGGTTCATCTCTCTGTCCCAAATGAAAAGGGTTCACGGGTTCCCTCCTACCCACCTCAACCCCAGAGAGAGCACAAACAGCTCTGTGTGAGAGCATGAGAGGGAACATGCATGTAATGACCTCGGCTACTAAGGCCTGAGCACTATGGATCTCCAGGGGGGGAGGGTAAAGCAGTTTTCCTTATTCTTTGACCCTGCTCCCACAAATGATGACAAAGGGGAGGGAGGGAAGGTCTTATCAAAGCTTGGAAGGGAAGAAAAATGTGCTGCATACAAGCTTGCAAGTCTCTGTATAGTCTTCAAGTAGTATTAGGTGGCTCTCCCAGACTGCAGTGGAATTGGATTCAAAGCTAGAGGCATGAGTATTGACTCCAGTCTTGAGTCACTTCTCCCCACTTCCCAAACTAAAAACAGCGATTTTTTTGCATTTTTCAAATATTATTGAGTGTCACAAAGAGCCGAGGGGGCTTTGTGTCATAGTACACGTTTAGGGTGTTGTTAGAGTAAAATCTGAGATGGTCAGACCAAGACACAGTGAAAGGGTACTTGCTACTTAAGGATCTTTAATGTCTGTGGTGTTAATACAGCTTAGAGCAAATGTTCAACTCATAATGAGACCTCTTTGTTTTATACATACTTTCTGTAAAATATTCCATGTGAGGATAACAGGATGACCCAGATGCCAGTGGTGGCCAGTATGAGAGGAAACGGTAGCACTGAGTGGGAAACAAGGAAAATGACTAAGGGAAATCAAAATGAACCAGAAGTGGGAAGAATGAGAATGTTCATCATTTCTATCATACCCACCCCATCAGATACAAACACACACATGCACATTTGCATGCACAACCAGATCAAGCCCACCTCTCTGTGGCAACTGACAGCCCTGGAGCCATCCCCATAAGAAGTGTGTTTAGTGTTTATCTTTAAGCCCAAAATCAGTGTCTCCATGAATATTGTCATATCTACGCTCTGAGGAAGGTGATCTTGGGGCCTCCTCAAGCTGTGTTCCATGACAATATCTAGGAATCTTGTATTAGCTTTCTGCCATAACAAATTACCACAGACTTCATGGCTTAAAATAACAAAATTATTCTCTCACTGTTCTATTCAAGATGTCAGCCATACTAAATATAGAAAACCCTAAAGATTCCACCAAAAAATTACTAGAACTGATAAATGAATTCAGTAATCAAGATGCAGCAGGCTTTTTGTGTATGTGTGCAAAAAGTGAGAGACTGATTCTAAAGTTCATGTGAAATGGAAAAATCCTAGAATGGTTAAAACAACTTTGAAAAAGAAAACAAAATTGGAAAGCTAATATTAACTGATTTCAAGACTTGTTATAAAGTTTTGATAACTGAAACAGTGTGGTGTTGACATAAAAAAAGCAAATAGATCAATGAAGCTGAATATATACATGTATATATAGTCACACAAACGATGGATTTTTAAAATATAGACCTCATTTATTAGAGTGGTTTTAAATTTACAGAAAAATTGAGAAGATAGCACATAAAAATATATTTGTTATAATTAATGAACCAACATTGACACAACATTATTAACTAAAGTCCATCACTTATTCAAATTCTCTTAGTTTTAACTAATATCTTTTTCTGTTCTAGGATTCTACCCAGATTACATCTCGTTGTTATGTCTCTCTAGGCTCCTCTTAGCTATAACAGTTTCACTGACTTTCCTTATATTTTTGATGACCTTGACAGGTTTGAGGATTACTGGACAAGTATTTTGTAGAATGTCCCTCAACTGGGATTTGTCTGATGTTTTCATTAGGCTAGGTATGTATTTTGAGGAGGAATACTTTAAACATAAAGTGATTATGTTGTATCGATGTTATATACTGGCAACATGATTTATCTGATGATTAACCTTCCACACCTGGCTGAAATAGGGTCTGTCACTTTTCTCCACTATAAAAGTACTCTTCCCCTCCCCAATTCCCTATACCATACTCTTCAGAAAGAAGTCACTACACACAGCCCACACCTGGGGAGCAGAAAGTTATACTCCACTTTCTTAAGTGTGGAATATCTACATAAATTATTTGAAATTCTTTTGCAAGACAGATTTTTCTCTTCTCCCTTATTACTTATTCAGTAATTTTTTTTAATTTTTTAAATTTATTTAATTTCTTTTCAGTATAACAGAATTCATTGTTTATGCACCACACCCAGTGCTCCATGCAAAACCCACCACCTGGCTGGCTCCCCCAACCTCCCACTCCCCACCCCTTCAAAACCCTCAGAATGTTTTTCAGAGTCCATAGTCTCTCATGGTTTAACTCCCCTTCCAATTTCCCTCAACTCCCTTCTACTTTCCATCTCCCCATGTCCTCTGTGTTGTTATGCTCCACAAATAAGTGAAACCATATGATAATTGACTCTCTCTGCTTGACTTATTTCACTCAGCAAAATCTCTTCCAGTCCCATCCAAGTTGATACAAAAGTTGGGTATTCATCCTTTCTGATGGAGGCATAATACTCCATAGTGTATATAGACCACATCTTCCTTATCCATTCGTCCGTTGAAGGGCATCTTGGTTCTTTCCACAGTTTGGCGACTGTGGCCATTGATAATTTTATCAGTATAAATTCGTGGATATTTATTTTATACATTAGGTTATAATCCAATACTACTTTATTTATATACTGTTCCTCAAATTGTTCAAATTGGCCTTTGGGATCTCCGTCAGTTGGCTGCTGTGTTCTTTTGACAAAATCCCATCAACATAGGATTTTTTTTTCAGCACTTCCTTCATTTTGGGGCTACAAAATGGTCTGGGTCCATTTTGTATATTTCCTGCACCAGTCTTAAAATCATCCACTTCTCCAAGGATCCCTGGATCTTTTTATCAACAAATGGTATTAAAAAAACAAGATCTGGGCATTAGGTGTGCATTCATTGCTAATGGAGTGAATATTTGATTTTAACAAAGATGCAAGAACTGGCAATTTGGTAGAGAAAGCAGTCTTTTCAACAAATGATGCTTAAACAATTTTCCATATGTGAAGGAGGGAAGGAAGGAATGGAGGGTGGGAGGGAGGAAAAAAGGGAGGGGAGAAGAAAGAAGGGAGGGAGGGAGGAAAGAGAAAGAAGGAAGGAAGAGAAGGAAGGAGAGAGAGAGAGGGAAGGAAGGGAAGAAAGGAAGGAAAGGAAAGAAAGAAAGAGGAAGGGAGGGAGGTAAGGAAAGAAAGAAGGAAGGAAAGAGAGAGAGAGAAAGAAAGAAAGAAAAGGAAAAAAAGGAAGGAAGGAAGGGAGGGAGGGAGGGGGACAGAAGGGAGGAAAGAAAGAGGAAGGGAGGAAGGGAGGGAGGGATTGGGTCTATACCATGTTCCAGGCACAAATTTATTAAAAATAACAGAACAGATTACTGAGTTTGACATCAAAATTCATGCACTGTCGTTTGGAAAACACTATTTAAAGAATGATGAGACAAGCCACATATGGAGGAAAAAATATTTACCTGATAAAGTGTTTATTTGATAAAAAAAAAAAAACTTTAATCCAGAATTCATATTTAATTCTTATAACTCAATTTCTTAGATGGACCAAAGATTTGCACACACCTTCCCAGAAGGATATATGGATAACAAATGAGCACACAGAAGACGCTTGCCAACATTTGTCATAGGGGAATAACAAATTAAAACTAGACCTATTAGAATGGGTAAAATTAAAAAGACAGATCACTCAAAAAATTTGAAAGACTGTGGAGAAACTGGTAGAAATATAAGAGGGTAAAAACTCATTGGAAAACATTTTAGCAGTTTCCTAAAACGTTAAGCAAATATAGACCATATGATCCAGCCATTCTACTCCAAGGTGTTTAATAAAAAGACAAGTAAGTATGTGTTCATACAAAAACTTCCTTTGTACAAATGCTTCTTACTTATCTCAGTCCTGAGTACCAGCCAAAAATCTGGAGCCATATAGACACTCAAGAAATTCTGGATAGATAAAGAGACCAATGGATGGACCAGAAGGGAAGTAGACTGGGGGCGCCTGGGTGGCACAATCAGTTGAGTGTCTGGCTCTTGGTTTCAGCTCAGGTCATGATCTCGGGGTTGTAGAATCAAGCACTCCATCAGCCTGTGCTCTCAGAGGGGAGTCTGCTTGAGGATTCTCTCTCTCCCTCTGCCTTTGCCCCTCTCCGACTCACATGTGCTCACTCTCTCTCTCTCTGTCTCTAAAATAAATAAATCTTTTAAAAGAGAGAGAGAGAGTAGTAGACTGGATGAAAACAGGAACAGATGATGGGCAGTAAAATAGAAAGATGAATCAATTTGTAGATAAACAATGGTGAGATAAATGGAGAAATGAATGGACAGAACAAGTGTACAAAAGAATGAAGATTAATGGATGGACATAAAGATGGACAGGAGAAAGGTAGATAGAAACATGGACAGATGGATGGATGAATGAAGAGACATATGCATTAGATGGATGGATGGACCAATGGACAAAGGGTTCATAAGCACTCCAAGGGAAGACTGCTCCTTATCTGTTTTTCCAGTGCACACAAAAGGACAACACATAAGTAGTTAGATAACCAATACAAATTTTATGAATGAATGAATGAATGAGGTACTGGGTTGTTATAGAAAGAGTTTTGGACTAAGAGTCAGAAGATCTGATTTCTATCTCTGTCTATAGCCTCTAGTTGTCTATGTAAACATGAGCAACTTAACTAAACACTTTCAATCTACTCTTCTGTAAAATGGGTAGACTGGATTAAATGACTTCCAGGGTCTTTTCCAAACACTCTGTGTTCCCTGACTTGAAGCTGCCTGAATCGAAGACCAGGCTATGGGATAGGAGGAGCCTCAGTTAAGCAAACGTGTGTTTATTTACAACTTGTCCTGATGCAGAGCCGTTCCAGATCCCTGCCAGCGATGGGGGAGAAAAGTTAACACACTCCAGATTAGATTCTGTGCAAACTGTCTGGCTCAGAGCCTTGTGGGGGAAAAGAAAGACAGGCTGAGTGTAGAACCTGAGGGGTAATTAAGAGGGAAACGTGAACCTCTCTGAGGAGGGGTGTACACTCCCCCAGTTGAAAGGAAGGACAGAAGGGCCAGGCCTCACCATGCCTCCCAAGGCCCCTGGCTGATGGCCAAATGCACTCTATGCAGAAGGATGGTTGTTTGTTCCCACAGCACATGGCCTGTCCTGCCGGAGTCACACCTGGACTCCTAAAGTGCTCTGGAGAACTAACTAACTGTGCCCAGAGCACAGGCATCATTAGTTACAGACGGGCACGTGCCGGGTGCTGTCCACATGTCCCCTCATCACTTCTCCCAACTTCTCTCCCACTTCTCTCTCTTGCTCCCCTAAACCCAGGGGGCAAGAGAGATGGTCCTCACTTCGGGGAGGAGGACAACATGGCCAGTGAGTGGCAGATGGAGAACCTGAACCCGGAGGCCGCTGGCTGCCTGTCCGCCGACAGCCACCCCAGAACTGGCTGGGCAGCAATGCAGAGACTGCAGACCTCGTGCAGCAGCCAATTGGAGTGATACCTGCTGGAGCTTACCTGACCCTCTGCGGGATGCTTTCACACTGATCCCAGCCTACAGTGTGATCCATCGCTCCCGTCGTGGAGGTGGGGACACTGAGACTCAGACCTACCAGTGAGTGAGCCAGTGACAGTCACAAAACTTGAAAAGGCTGAACCTGGGATTCCCTCTCCAGGAACCGGAGCTTTGGACCAGGGCTCCTAACTGGTGAATTAATCTATTCCCATGTGGTAGCTGGAATGGGCATCTGTGAATTTGCCTAAACATCCATTCTACCTGCATCTGGGTTATCTTTGAGGAATCACATCCAGCACACTACACCACCTATCACTTCAGTCCATGTGATTTGGGTGGTAGTGACATGGCCTGGGGAGCAGGGGAGGAATGCAAGATGGAATAGGCCAAGTTTTGAGCTGGCAGAAGAACAACTGTGGCTCATGCTAGGCTCTCCTGAGCTGCAGGGCCCAGGCCCCCGTGTTCTGCTCTGCCCGTGCCCTTGAGAAATAAACACAGCTGCCTGAAAACAGGACGCTTCAGCTAGGGCTAATCCTCAGCCACAGGACAAGCAGGAACTCAGAGGGGCCCTGCGATGAGAACCAAGTGTTTTCCAAAAACATCAGCAAATACACAGAGCAGGAGGGAGGGGAGAACACAATGCATACACACGATTAGGCTTCAGAGCACGAATAAAGGCTGAACACACAGATCAGAGCCAACGTTCTGGACGCCCACCTCCCCAGCTGCGGCCTTGCCTCCACTGCCCTCTAGTGGCCAGACAGGGACACGCCCGCGGGTTTAAACCCAGTTCCCAGCTGGGCTCCAGTGAGGAAGGATCACAGGGCTTGGAGCCTCTCAGAGAAACCAGATCCCCTCCTCCTCATCACTCAGCCTCTCCATCCCTCAGCCACTGGCCTCGGTCAGCCTCTCCTTCACCTCTCCCTAGCACCTCTGTGACAACCTGCTTGCTGGTTTTAATAAAAATAGTAAACAGCCTCGTGAATGCTCTCACTGAATTCTTACAACATCCTTTGGAAGTGGGCAGTGTCTTGCCTAGAGATGAGGAAACACCCAGAGGCTCACATGAGTTAGGAAACTTATCAAATCCCACATGGCTACCCACAGGTGGAAAAGAGGATCAGGGACCACTGATGGGTCAAGTTTTTTGAAGAGGAGGGAGAACCTATTTCCTTGCCTTTTTTTCCAGCTTACCGAGGCTGCCTGTATTCCTTGGCAAGTGGTTTCTTCCTGTGTCTTCGGTGTGTGTCACTTCAACCCCACCTCAGGTTCCACCTGACCACCTTCTCCACAGCCCAGAACTCGGCCACCCCCTCCGCTTTGCTCCAAGCTGCCGCAGCTTCTCACGTCCTCCACCTGATGGTCACATCCCCGCCAAATCAAGACTGGCACTGAGTCCTCCTCCTTTCCCTCCAATCCTTGCCCAGCCTTCTCCCCTAACAGGAGCTTTACCCTCCTCCTCTCACTTCCCCCGCTAAAGTGCATGGCTCTGAGGCTCTGCTTGTCCACACGCACACGGCTCCTTCACGGCCCCGAACAGACCACAACACAAAGCAGACGCCGTGTTTCTCCTCTGAACCCCCCCCCCCCACCAAGTGGGACAGATGAGCCTCCTCTCTTCGTTCTCGTCATTGCACAGTCGATGATGGAAGGGACTCCCTCAGCTCCGGCGTTGAGAGCCAAGAAAGCTGACACAGTGCCGACATGTCTCTGCGGCCAGCCTGTGTTCTCCTGAGAAGCGGCTCCTCCTCGAGGAGAAGGGATGTGCTAAGCATCTCCCGCATGCCAGGTGCTGTGCTGGACCCTTTACAAACACGGTACGTCCTTTGAGTCTCCAAACAACCCAAGGAGAGGAGGTTGTATCACCCGCACTTTATGGGCGAGGAAAGTGGGTTCAGGTCCGTCACTGCTGGAGCCAGGACTCAAAGCCCGTTCAGCTCGCCTAGGAAGCCAGCCTTCTTTTCACTGTACCGCAGGGTCACAGGGAGCGGAGAAGGCAGCACTTACCCACACACAGGTGTTTCTGAACGTGCAAGGCTCTTCGAGGTGTGTGATCTCTACTCCCCTTCTGAAAGAGAGGACTTACCTTTTAACCCTGTTCATGGGCTTTTTTCCTTCCAAAGAAGGAAGCCATTTCGTGGTCCCTTTTGTGATCAAAACCCTTAGGGAATGATACTCATCTTTGAAACAGGAACGGGAGGAAGGGTTTATCTACCCCATTCCTGGTCATTCTAAAATAAAAGGCCACTGACACATCACACCAGCAGCTCATAACACACATACACACACACACACATATTCCTCTGGTCCCTCCCAAACTGGTCTCTCCTCCTTTGCTGGTATTCCACATGGCACTCTGCCGCTGAGGAGAGCTTACCCTGTTCTCCTTGGAACTTACTGCTTCCTGCTCACTGAATGTAACCGCCTCTGGCCAGGATTCTGCCTTTCTGCTCTGGTCTCCCAGTTGCCCACACCAGGCCCTCCGCCAGGATCCCAGTAACTTAGTTTCACCCCCACACAGGTTAGCATGAAGGAAATAATCCACAACGCAAAAGCATGTATCTCACACCTCACCTTTGTCATGATGAATGGTTCATCCTTTACTGGATCTTAGACTACAAAGATACTTAGGTCTCAGCAGAAGACTAGGAATAACAACAAAAAACAAAGCAAAATGAAACAAAACAAAACGCCATCCTTCCTAGCTTACTAGCTAAAGGTTTAGAGGAGAAATGATGGGATATGCCTAGACTGACCAATCAATAAATAGCTAGCCGTGGGGTGCCTGGGTGGCTAAGCGTCTGACTCTTGATTTCATCTCAGGGTCATGAGAGTGAGCCCTTGGCAGACTCCATGCTCGGCGGAAGCCTGCTTAAGATTCTCTCATTCTCTCTCTCTCTGTCTCCCCTCTCACGAACTTTCCCTCTGCGCCCCCTCTTCCACGCCACCTACCCCTCACTCTCTCTCTCTCAGAAGAAAATTAAATAAATGAGTAAATAAATAGCCAGATGTGACAAGAAATTGGACAACTGACCAAACTGTAGAGTTCTGAGTTGAGTTGCTGTAAATCATTTCTCTGGCAGAGCCTCAAGCTCCAAACTCTTTGTTGGCTACTCTCTAGGGCTGCATATCAAGCCATCTAGGATCGTGTAGCCAAAGAAAGAGGGTGCTGAACCCTGACCTTGACAGCCACAAGCGCAGGCTTTCTTCACTGATGTGTGTATTAATAATTTTCCTATTGGTATACTTGTTCCTTTAGCAAAAGGTGATGGCTCTCTTCTTGTTTAAGTGAGAAGGGACAAGGTTTGCTACTTTTGCTTATCACACATCCAGAAAAAGAAAATGAAAGAATCCATATTGATGGGAAATTGCTGTTAATAGATCAAATAATACCTGGACCATACCCTTGAAACCACCAACAGAATTAAGTCTGCAGAAAGCCACATAGCCCATAATTAAAGATTATTGGGGAGGAAAACACAGGATTCGTTGCTTGAGAGAACGACAATGTAGCTCAAGGGAATAAGAAATTAAGTAGGCTGCACAGTCTTCAATAGTCACAAGATGAACGGCCTCTGCTTTTCCTGACAAAAATAGCACCACTGATGTCTCACGTTATTGAGATGTTTTGCCTACCCAGACTGGGGAAAGGAACCCCTCACCACCTGACCACAATCTTGATGAAACCAAATGGACCAGCTCCGGAAAGACGACTCAATCTATCTTGAAGTTTACCCAATCTCTGACCCTCAGAAGAACCCATGACCCCAAGTCTCTTACCCTTGATTTTTGCCCTTAAAAATCCTCACTTGCTAGCCATTGGGGAGTTCGGGACTGTTCTGGGTGGGGCCACACCGATACAGAAGCCTGTCCTTCTGCACTATAAAAGCCCGGGTCTGTTTTTGTTGTTGTTGTTTTAATTGGCTTGCTGCTCCTTGGCAAGACAAACTCTCCTTTGGTTTGGTTACACCCTTTGCATTTCCCAAAACCAAGGGGATATTTACAGAAATGGAGCAACAGCAGCCATCAGAATGGTGGATAACTGCAAAAGCAAGATGAACACATTCCAGTTGCCTTTCATTGACCTTTCACAGAAATATGAGAGTAAGTGCTCCCCCTGCATCTGAACAGCAATATCATGCCAACATAAAGTGGTTGTGAGCTAGTTTACAACATTCTTCAGGAAAGGTGGGAAGGAGCTGTTCTGCAAAGTCGGTACTCAGAGACCGGAAACACGGCTCCACAGTTCACTAACCCAGGCCAACAGTCAATTTCGCAGAGCCATGGTTTACTCATCTGTAATATGAGAATGGCCATACTTGCAGAGACAGGTTAGCCCATTGCAATAGAAGATTATAGACTTTTGGGGGCACCTGGGTGGCTCAGTTGGTTAAGTGTCCAACTCTTGATTCAGCTAAGGTCATGATCTCAGGGCCATGAGATCAACCCCCATGTCGAGCCCGATGTTGAGCCCTGTGTCAAGCTCAGAGTCAGGTTTCATGCTCAGCATGGAGTGAGCTTGAGACTCTTTCCCTCTATCTCTACCCCTCCCCCCCATTCTCTCTCTCTCTCTCAAAAGTAAATAAATAAATAAATCTTTTTAAAAAAGGAAGAAGAATACAGACTTTTAGACAGACCTGATTCTGAATATCGTCACTTACAATGTAACCTCTAGTTACTTAATTTCCCTGAAGCCATAAAATGGTGGTAACAATTGAGTTTGAGAGAGATCTGATGGGACAACTGGGTGGCAGCTTATATAAAGTGCTTATTATAGTCCAAGCACATAAGACATGCCCAGTAAATAAAAATGGTCCATTAACAGTTACTAGATTTTTTTTTTTTAAGATTTTATTTATTTATTTGACAGACAAAGATCACAAGTAGGCAGAGAGGCAGAGAGGAGGAAGCAGGCTCCCCGCTGAGCAGAGAGCCCAATGCGGGGCTCGATCCCAGGACCCTGGGATCATGACCTGAGCTGAAGGCAGAGGCTTTAACCCACTGAGCCACCCAGGCGCCCCAACAGTTACTAGATTTTTGCTTATATTTTGGCTACAGATTGCTTACAATTGTACTGAATACTTCCCATGATTTACCTTGTCATACTTGATTTGTCTACCCTTCAAAAGATTTTTATGAGAATAAAAAAAACTAATATACATTTCTTTTTCTTTTTTAAGATTTTATTTGTTTATTTGACAGAGAAAGACACAGCAAGAAAGGGAACACAAGCAGGGGGAGTGGAAAAGGGAGAAGCAGGCTTCCTGCTGAGCAGAGAGCCCCATGTGGGGCTCGATCCCAGGACCCTGGGATCATGACCCGAGCTGAAGGCAGCCGCTTAATGACTGAGCCACCCAGGTGCCCCCTAATATATATTTCTATATGCAAATATGAGCACAGGAAAAATCCTGAAAGGATATACACCAAGATGTACTGTTTCTATTTTTGTTTTTTTTGGTTTGTTTTTTT